>JAHHFK020000509.1:342500-482500 GCA_024533555.2 Aedes koreicus
GCCAATTGCAATAAATTACACTCGTAATTACACTACTTAAACTGAACTTATCTTCTTCATGTAAAAAAATAATTCGACTATCGGTGGGCATTATCGCGAGAAAAAAAAACAACTGGATTTGGGAATGAGGAACTGTGAAACACTATCAAAGCAACGGTGCACGGAAGAAGCGAACTGTCGCGTTTGCTTGTGCTCGAGCAATGATCATTCCAAACATGAAAGACAAAATTTCAATAAAAGATTATATTGTAAAAGAAATGTTGTTACATACATTTCAAAGATAGCAAATGGAGTAGTTGAAGAGCCCGGTTTGATTATTTCTTAAATAAATGGCTTATCTTATCATAGGATACCACTAAACAAAATATTTAAATATAATCCTATACTGCTCATAAGCGCAGGCCAGTCTTTTTACCCTTCTTACACCAAAAGAAGGGTATTAAGATCGCTTGAAAACTCGAATTTATATCCGAGGCCCAGAGGGCCGAGTGTCGTATATCATTCGACTCAGCTCGACGAACTTAGCACTGCTCGACCCACTAAAAACCCACCCGTGCCTTAAGCCCTGAACCCTCCCCGGGACCACCTTTCGGTATTACTTCGGGGAGATGGCTATTGTGCTTGTTAAGCACCCACTACGTCTAACTACTTAGGGCTTTAGTAGTTCGGTGGTCCCTGCGACCTGCCTTTGGTCGTTTCGCCATTTTTGTTGAAGATCAAGGACGATCTAGGAGGCTGCTACGCAAACCGCGTCCCAGACGTCCCGGTCCGAGGTGTGAATGTAGTTCGCCTCCCCGCGGTGCATCTTGGAAACGTTAAGCTCCCCTTAACGGCTAAACGAACTACAGAGGGAGCGTCATATGACGCATAGGGGTGGATGCCAGTAAAACCCCAATGATGGCAACTGGCTGTGAAAAGATTTACGAGTGGTACCGTTGTATTTGGGCTGGCGCCTGTGTCGTCTCCCTTAGTACTGCCGGGTGACTCCGAGCAGGAAATGGCGAGGTTCCCGCGGCACAGGTCGTCTCCGTCCCATTAAAACCCTGGCAGGCCTCCATTACGTTCCATTCTCCACCACCCGACCTCGCCAGTCGGGCGGGAGTAGGCTCAGATGACCTTTACCTGTCTTGCGCTGATCCGGCTCTGAACACGATTCCCCATGAAGGGCCGTGTCAACCCTCGCATGGCCTCTCTGCATGCAAAGATAACCATAAAATCACAATAGCGACTACTCCACGTGGGCTTGGATAGCGGCTGGAACTAACAACATGGAGGAAACAAACAAAACCCAAGAGAGAGCGAATCCGTTCGCTAAAGGCGGCCTAGTGAGGTCCCCACCGCGTAAAACGGTGGGATCGGGCGTGAGCGACACCTGTGGTAGTGCTACGACATCGGAGGCAGGTGGCACCAAGCTAGGCTTGGCCATGGATGGGCCATGACTCATCCGGGCCATGGATAGGATGCGGGAAACCCTTCCTAAGGTGATGGAGGTCTCGGAGCAGTTGGATGCGATCATCGACTTCACGTCGTCGCGCAACAACATTGCGAAAGACCTAAAGTTGAGCCTTCTTAGGCTACGCATGACAGTGCAGGCTGCATGCAAGGAGAGGGTCGAGCTGGAGGCCAAATTACTAGCCGAGCAAAGTGCCAAAGAGTTGACACGGCTAGCGGCCACCGAAAGGGCGAGGGACATAGCCTCGAAGCAGACGCAGACGGAAACATCCGTCTCCGTCGGAGAGTCCACCCTATCCATGAGGGCGGGGACCTCCAAGCGGGCTTGGCAGTCCCCGGGCGAGACGGCACCTTGCGCTTCTAAGAAGCGTATCGTGTCAGATGCCCCAAAAGGGAAAGGAACCTATGCGAACGTGGCGGCGGGGTCGGAGGGTCCATTCTCGCGACCAGCTTCGGCTTCTCGCAAAAAAGAGGCCTCGGCGCTAAGCCCAGCGCAAAAGGCGTGAAGTCCAGCTCGCGAGTTGTCTCAAGCGCCGAAGGGGCCCCAACAATGGGATACTGGAACGCTGGTCATGGGACACATCTACGGCGGCGGAGGGCCATGGACTTGGGTCGTGGCTCGGAAAGAGTCCCCCAACGATCACCTGCAGCAGTTCTGATGAACACTCGGTTGGAGCCGCCGATCCTCTGGTTTTGGCCATTAAAACCCGGTAGGCGTCACCCCACGGATTCGTATTGGCATTCTGACACAGACCCTCGAAGCAGGCTCGCTTGCTGGCCTTTATATCTCTCTTTAGTGCGGCCTTCGCGGCGACTAGCGCCCCTCTACGCTCGATTCTATCGGCGTCTGACCGCGCTCTTTGCACCCTCCGTCTTGCGTGAAGGCATGTTCTTCGGAGGTCGGCGATCGACTCCGTCCACCAATACACCGGCGATCTTCCATTCCTCGGTTTGACTTCCCTCGGCATGGTCGCATCGCACGCTCGTGTAAGTGTCATAACGAGTCGTTCGCCGCAAGGTTCCTGGGTTTCGCGTAAGTTTTGTTCCCTCTCAAGCGTCTCTACATCAAAGTAGGACGTCCTCCATCTGCGGGCGAATGGAGTGGATGCTCCTCCTTCTGCTAGCTGCCTTTTATTGTGGACGATACAATAACGTACTGCCAAGTGGTCACTATGGGTGTAGCCATCATCCACCCTCCAATTGCTGAGCAGCCCAGGACTACTAAATGTTCTATCGATAATCGATTCCGCTCCGTTTCTATGGTAGGTACTCTTGGTACCCACGTTGGCTAGGTCCACATTGAGCCTAGCCAAGGCCTCCAGAAGAATCTGGCCCCTCGGATTGGTAAGGCGGCTCCCCAACTTGAGCGCCCAAGCGTTGAAGTCCCCCGCTATCACCAACGGGATCAGGCCAGTTAGCTCCGTTGTCATCCGATCGAGCATATTGGAAAACTGTTCGATTGACCATCTTGGCGGTGCGTAGCAGCTGCAGAAGAACAGTCCATTCACTTTTACAACCACGAAGCCTTCATTTGTGATGGACACAACCTCCTGATCCGGGTCTTGCCCGTAGTTCATAATGCCGCCATATTGGACTTGTCCGCAAACCAATTTCCGTTGCCGGATGGGATGCGGTATGGGTCGGAAGTTATGGCGATATCCGATGCCGACTCGCTAACTGTCTGACACAGCAGTAGCTGGGCGGCCTCACAATGGTTCAGGTTTAGTTGGGTTACCTGCATTACGGTTGGCTCGTTGGAATACCCTTAGCGGCCGGGCACTTAGCCCCCCCCCCCATGACGTGCTTATCGTCCGGTTTCCCGGCGCACATCAAGCATTTGGGGGGACCTTTGCAATCCCGCGCCTTGTGGCTAGTGCTGCCACACCTTCTACATATGTTGCTCCTATCTGGGCCTTTGCACTCCCAGGACATGTGCCCGACCTTCGGCGGCTGGTGTAGGCTTAGTGGGCATATTGACCATCCCACCGTCACCTCCGCCAATTTCAACGCCGCGCCTGCGTCGACTGCCGCTACCCTCAGGGTTGCCACCTGGGTCCCAAGTGGACCCTCCCTCAGACGTATGTCTGCGGCAGCAACCTCGACCTTGCACTGTTCCTTTAGTGCAGTGGAGATCTCGTCTGCCTCAGTGATCTCATCCAGGTTCTTACACTGGATCGTCACCTGCGAGACGAGGGCGCGCACCTCCACACCCTCACCTAAGGCCTGTTTTGCCAGGTCTCTATACGCCGGGCCCTTAAGCGTTGTCGCTTTCTTAAGCTCCAGGAGCATCTCGCCAGTGCGGGTACGGCGTATACTCCACACATCGGCGCCCAGGCCTGCCAGTTTAGCGTCCCCGCGCATCGCTTTCAAGACCTCGGAGTACTTCGACGCCTCGGTCTTGACGATGAGTGCCTCTCCGCGGTTACGCTTGCGGGTCACCTGTCTCTTGTCCTTTTCTTTACTTGTTTTATTTCTCTTTTTCCTCACTTTATTCCAGGGGCCTTACCTGTCCCGCCTTGAGTCATCGTTCGTCCCCCTCCTAGCACTGGCATCTGCTTCCGTGCTAGTTATGGCTGTTGGTGTCGTTGGGGCTTTGCCGCTCGGGCCCTCTTCGTCGCTTGAGACAACACGTGAGCTGGACGTCGTGCCGTCGTGCCTTTTCGGGCAGCCGGAGCTGGTTGCGAGGATGGACCCTCAGACCCCACCCCCATGGATAGGGTGGACTCTCCGACTGAGACGGATGTTTCCGTCTGCGTCTGCTTCGAGGCTATGTCCCTCGCCCTTTCGGTGGCCGCTAGCCGTGCCAACTCTTTGGCACTTTGCTCGGCTAGTAATTTGGCCTCCAGCTCTTCCCTCTCCTTGCATGCAGCCTGCACTGTCATGCGTAGCCTAAGAAGGCTCAGCTTGAGGTCTTTCGCAATGTTGTTGCGCGACGACGTGACGCGTCCAACTGCTCCGAGACCTCCATCACCTTAGGAAGGGTTTCCCGCATCCTATCCATGGCCCGGATGAGTCCTGGCCCATCAATGGCCACGCCTAGCTTGGTGCCACCTGCCTCCGATGTCGTAGCACTACCGCAAGTGTCGCTCACGCCCGATCCCACCGGTTTACGCGGTGGGGACCTCGCTAGGCCGCCTTTAGCGAACGGATTCGCTCTCTCTTGAGTTTTTTAGTTTCCTGCATGTTGTTGGCACATGTCTGAGTTTGTGTGTGTGTGTGTGTGTGTGTGTGTGTGTGTGTGTGTGTGTGTGTGTGTGTGTGTGTGTGTGTGTGTGTGTGGCTGTGTTTCTGTGTGTGTGTGTCTGTGTGTGTGTGCGTGTGTGTGTGTGTGTGTGTGTGTGTGTGTGTGTGTGTGTGTGTGTGTGTGTGTGTGTGTGTGTGTTACCAATAATGTCACATCGGTTTCTCAGCCATTTGTGAACCGATTTCAGTTCTGTTGACGGCAAATGAAAGCTACAACATTCCCATAGAACGTTATTGATTTTTTTTCATTCGGACATTGCGTTACGAAGATATGAACGAAACAATACTTTACGGCATATTATAACAGTTATTTAACAGTTTAGTCTCCGATTACATTCTGAGCTATTTGTGTACCGATGTTAGTTTTGTTGGTGCCAAATCAAAGCTATAAAATCTTCAAATAACTGGTCAAAATTTCATTATGATTGGATAATCCTTCATGGAGATATGACCAAAACAACACCTGAGAGCACATAATTGTGAGATGAAAATATACTCGTTGCAGTTTAAAACCGAACAAGACGACTAACCCCAATCGACGCTGCTTGCATTCTATTGTTCCGCATTTGGTGCGTTGTATAGCACATACAGCGGACTACCCACACTATGCGACTCTACACAAAAGTCTCCATTTACTATAACTACACAATTTTCAACGAACATGTACTTATTAAGCATTTTGCATCCATATCGATAATCAAAATTGACGCTAAGGATTGTCTAATAATTCACTCTTTGGACTGATTATATGGAATTTCTAATACTTATATAATTTCCCCTTTTATATAACTAACATAAACAGGTCGTTAAAGACTATTAAATTAATCACATCGATGAACAATACGTTCAGGATTGACAAATTGTTCATTTTTTAAACTGAATGTATGACATATCGAATATCCCTGGATTTTCCAGTAATTTCTGATGAAAATATGTATCCAGTACAATATTGTCCACATTTGAGTTCGTAATTCTGGTGAAGTGTTAGAAAGGCTCAGTCTCACCATCGGTGGATTAATTCGGGTTTTTTAATACAGTAGTTGAAGTTCAGAAGTACAGTTTAAAGTAAATGTTATGCTAAAATGCTGAAAAACAATCTGAGCCTGTGCGCCGGTCAATTTTGAATCGGCGGCGGCGTGTATGGTTATTTTAAACGGTGGCAGCGGCATAGCCGGCGCCACGCCGCGTTCGTCCTTGGTGGCGGCGGCGGCGTGGATCGGCGCGGGCATGAATTATCCCCTCAACATTTCCTTATGGTTATTCTTTTTAACTGTTTGGCTTTCTCGTGCACCGTAAAGACTATAGGATCACTCCAAGTCTTATATTTTAATAGAAGTCCCGGATATCCATAGTATTATATGACTCAGGTCGATGAATTAACGTGTGTATGTGTGTATCTGTATGTGTGTGTGTACAAAGTTATGAGACTTAACATTATTGAGTTTACTATAATTGTTATATCTGTATTCTCCGTACGTGGAGTATATATTATAGAATTTGTTAATAACAAGTCGACGGGGAATTCGGCTTGTGTCTTTATTACTAAAATTAACCAAAACTGTTTTTTCAGCTTTCAGAGTTCAATTGCCAAGAGACGCTCTGCACATTTCGTAATTGTCGTGTACGAAAATAGTTTAGTTTAGATCTTCACGAAGATGGCGAGTCAAGTTTTCAGCGCTGACAGAAATCTCATACGTTTTCACGGGAAATTTATTTATGATAAATTAACGCATAATGATATATTCAATAAATAATATTTTACTGGTGACATATTACAACAGATAAGTAGATCATAAACACATTTATTAATTTTGTTATTGTTGTTAATTAATTTTAAAAATGTAAAAATTTAAAAATCTAAAAATCTAAAAATCTTGAAATCTTAACACCTTAAAATCTTAAGATCTTAAAATCTTAAAATCTTAAAATCTTAAAACCTTAAAATCTTAAAATCTTAAAATCTTAGAATCTTAAAATCTTAAAATCTAAAAATCTAAAATCATCTTAAAATCTAAGAATTCCAAAAATAAATAAAATGTGAAATTTAAGAAATCTGAATCTACAATTTTTTGAAACTTGGCCAAAGCATTCTTCTATTTACACTCTGTGAATCTTCTCTTAAAATATGAGCGCAATCAGTTTTAGAAGACCCCCTTGACAATTTGAGAAGAAAACCCGCCAAAGCCACCATTTCCTCTATCTTAAAATCAGAAAATAAAAAAATAGAAACAAGTATCTAAAAAAATTGCGATTAAAAAATGTAAGAACCTAAAAGTATCAAAACCTTAAAAACTAAATATTAAAAAAATCCAAATTGCCTTAAAATTCATATTTAGGGGCTTAAAGATCAAAAAATTAAATCAATTATAAAAAAGTTCAAATTAAGAGCAGTGAAATAGACCGAACTATCAATATTTTTACAACATTACTACAATCACGTATAAAAAAGAATCCACTGTGCACTGATTTACCGGTTAATTCAGTGGTTAGCTAAGTTATTGAATTCGAGATTTGTCACGTACAAATAAAAACAACGTTTTCCCTACAATGGTTTTATTCGGCAAATGTTTTGCCAATAAGGTCTTTCGGTGATATTAGTGTCGATGTATAATAAATTTTATAAAAACCCCTTATTTATATAGTCTTGACTATTCAATGCAAAAATCTTGTAAGGAGTGTATCGAAAATAAGCTATCCACAAACTTTCTTTCAAATTATGTTGAAAACCGATATTTTATTCATACAAAAAATTGATCCTTTATTGTACGAGGTTAAACTTGAACATAATGAAGACCGGATGAAATTTAAGTTATTCCTTCACGAATTTTCGAATTTTGGATCGAGTGCTCTTCATCAAGTTCCGGACAAGTGTTGCATCGCATTTTTTGGACGCTTGAGCCCAAATTTTTTTGAACTCCTGCATGTTCCTAGCTGCCTTACCAGTCTTCTTGAAGACCGTCTTCACGATTGCCCAGTAACGTTCGATGGGTCGAAGCTGGGGGCAATTTGGTGGATTGATATTTTTCTCAACGAAATCTATACCCTTTTCCGCAAGCCAATTGAGAGTGGTTTTGGCATAGTGAGCCGACGCTAAATCCGGCCAAAACAGTGGAGGTGTACTATGCTTCTTATATAAAGGCAACAATCTCTTCTGGAGACACTCAGATCGATAGATTTCCGCATTTATAGTTCCGGTAGTGTAAAAAATGGTTGACTTCAAACCACAGGAACATATTGCTTGCCATACCAGTACCTTTCGACCGAATTTCTCCACTTGAATCGACCTATATGCATCGCTCGCATCCTCCTCAACGACGGCAGTAAAGTATTGTGGACCTGGAAGGGTTTTTGAGTCCTCCTTTACATAGGTCTCATCGTCCATCAAAACGCATGCATCCGGACGCTGCAAAAGACGCGAATACAATTTCCGGGCCCTTGTTGCTGCTAGCTTCTTCTGTTCTGCACTTTGTTTCGAGATTTTCTGCTTCTTGTAGGTCTTCAGGTGGTTTCGCCTCTTGATACGCTGGATCATTCCGACACTCGTTCCTGATTTTTTGGCCAAATCACGTATTGACATTGATTTGTTCTTCATGATTAGAGATACCACTTTCTGCTCCAGTTTCGGATTGGAAGAACCGAGTTTTCTGCCTCTTCCTGGTAGCTCATCCAAAGAATAGTGCTCCCCAAACTTATTAATGATGGTTTTAACACTCGCATGATGAATTCCAAACCGCTTCGCCAATTTTCGCATAGTAATACCCTTCTCACTTAGCCATGTGTCCAGAACCTTAATTTTCACTTCCTTTTCAATACGCGACATTTTGAAAACGCAAAATTTGTACCGCACAAACAAGTAAACAAAAGAAAGCTGACAGTCAAACGCACAGCATGCAGTGTTCAGAGCATAAAAAACCATCACAAATACATGCGTACAACGCAAATGTATGTGGATAGCTTATATTCGATACACTCCTTATGTCCAGTCACTGTTAATTAACACTGATCGTTATAGATGGGTTTTGAACTTTCGCACGCCTGACAAAATGCTTTCAAGTTGTGGAAATAAACTCTTTTTTTTTTAGACGCCGTTCTGACTACGAGCTATATCACTTGATATAACGAATCTTGATATGATACGTCAGATGCATTATTTCCAGTGAAAAGTAGGTGTACGAACATTTAGATCAAGCTACTTTATATGAGTATGAGACTACCATTAATTGAGAAATAAACCAAAATTGTAGTGAATACTGGCGAATAAAACACAACTATCTATCCATGCTTAAGTAATGTATTGAATATGGTAGGGCAAAGGTTACCTTCAAACTTTCATATTTTTTCATGTTTAACTCGTTAAACTTTCATATTTTTTCATGTTTAACTCGTTAAACATGAAAAAATATGAAAGTTTGAAGGCAACCTTTGCCCTACCATATTCAATACATTCCTTAAGCATGGATAGACAGTTGTGTTTTATTCGCCAGTATTCATTACAATTTTGGTTTATTTCTCAATTAATGGTAGTCTTATACATCGGAATGTTTTTTCGCTGGATTTTAATCCCAGTTAAGGTGGCCGGAGTTTTGATTTTCCGTGTCGAAATTCCGTCAATCTCATCCCTTCAAAATTTTATGAGAACAAAATCCTTGGACAAGATTCCCGAGGGGGTAGACTACCTTAACCATTTTTAATTTCAGGACAATCGGAGTTTTGAATAAGAAAAAAGTATACATAGGCATGCAACCTTGTTTTGTAAGAAATTCGAAGAAAAAATCATCAATTTCATTATTAATAAAACTTACTTGCCGAATGTTAACTTGCCTGCCGAATTACCTATCGATTGCAGGACTGTTTTATATATCTCGATCCCTGCAAATTAAGACCAGTATTTTGTTTTGCTTCGATTAGACATGCATAGCAAAACACTTTGTTAGGAAGTAGATGATGAGTAAAACTATTTTTGACATATTTTAGTGCACCAAATTTTTTCCACACATCGCTGGTTCGATTACCATTATTTGTGGTATCAATATGTACACTCGCGAAATTCTTGAAAGTCGAAACACGAAAATGTACACTGCCGTTGCTAGAACGAAACGACAAAGCTCACACGCACCCCTCTGGATGGCACATCGCATCGAGACGTAGTCATTTGTAACGTTTGCATTAAAAAAATGGACTTTTTGGTGATAAAAAAAGCTCAGACAGATAATTGCTTTTGATAAATTCCTCATTGTTCGGGTTCGCGACTAACACTAAATGCGGTGAAAATTGTAGGGAAGGATAAACACTGTTCGAGGGTTACTGAACTTTATTGCTCGCCTGATTATTTTAATAGGAATAACACGGTAGATGCGTAAGGTTTCAGAGTATATTTTGAACTGAGTTAGTTTTCCTTCTGGGTATTATATATACTCGTATATCTATACGATCAGTACTGAGATCGTGTGTAGAGATCCGAACGGAAAGCGAACTTAATAAATAATCGATCTAGGTGTGTTCCTACTCTAACTGATAACAGTGATAAGCCTTACACCAAATGTGCTTGGGAGAAAGAGCAAAATCTATTTTGGTTGTTTGAGGATTAATAGGGTATATACTCAATTTAGTTCCTTAACACTCATGGAAGGTAAGCGATGTGTGGAAAAAATTTGGTGCACTAAAATATGTCAAAAATAGTTTTACTCATCATCTACTTCCTAACAAAGTGTTTTGCTATGCATGTCTAATCGAAGCAAAACAAAATGCTGGTCTTAATTTGCAGGGATCGAGATATATAAAACAGTCCTGCAATCGATAGGTAATTCGGCAGGCAAGTTAACATTCGGCAAGTAAGTTTTATTAATAATGAAATTGATGATTTTTTCTTCGAATTTCTTACAAAACAAGGTTGCATGCCTATGTATACTTTTTTCTTATTCAAAACTCCGATTGTCCTGAAATTAAAAATGGTTAAGGTAGTCTACCCCCTCGGGAATCTTGTCCAAGGATTTTGTTCTCATAAAATTTTGAAGGGATGAGATTGACGGAATTTCGACACGGAAAATCAAAACTCCGGCCACCTTAACTAGACGTAGTCATTTGTAACGTTTGCATTAAAAAAATGGACTTTTTGGTGATAAAAAAAGCTCAGACAGATAATTGCTTTTGATAAATTCCTCATTGTTCGGGTTCGCGACTAACACTAAATGCGGTGAAAATTGTAGGGAAGGATAAACACTGTTCGAGGGTTACTGAACTTTATTGCTCGCCTGATTATTTTAATAGGAATAACACGGTAGATGCGTAAGGTTTCAGAGTATATTTTGAACTGAGTTAGTTTTCCTTCTGGGTATTATATATACTCGTATATCTATACGATCAGTACTGAGATCATGTGTAGAGATCCGAACGGAAAGCGAACTTAATAAATAATCGATCTAGGTGTGTTCCTACTCTAACTGATAACAGTGATAAGCCTTACACCAAATGTGCTTGGGAGAAAGAGCAAAATCTATTTTGGTTGTTTGAGGATTAATAGGGTATATACTCAATTTAGTTCCTTAACACTCATGGAAGGTAATTATTTAAGCTTACTTGCAAAAAATTCTACGCCCTTGCGAGCGGCCTTCCGGCAGTTAACCAGAACATTCGCCATGGCGGACAAAAACATGCGTGTAGCCATGCTTTTGAGTTCTTTCTTCGTTTTATTTATCAATTCTTCCTCTGTTTTCGCGATAAAATTGTTGGAGTAGATCTTACGCTTCAGGTTGGCCCAGAAATTCTCGAAGAGATGTAGCTGGAGGACGTTGGGCGGGTTCACCGACTTGGGTACCACATCGATATTCAGCCGCTCCATCTCCTCCAACGATCGCTTCGAGTAGTGGGCCGATGACAGATCCGGCCAGGACACCGCGTCTTCGCCCTTATGGTATTTCTTGACGAACGACGCAACTTCCGGCAGGCATTTTGTACAATAAATTTCCCCGTTCACGGCCAGCCCGGAGCAAAAGAAGAGCAGCTTTTACATCCCCTTCTCGCTGATTGTCAGCCACAGCAGCACCTTCTTGGGGAACTTGGTGTGTGAAATGAACTTCATCTCGGAGCTCACTTCCTTCGTGGGGGAAGTACAAAACGAAGTGCCCTGCCAGTCGTTGCCATCCAAGGTGAGCTAGGTCTCGTCGTCCATCACCACCGTCACGTCGCGATTCGCCGGGAAAATCGAGTTGACCATCTTATACAGCCGCTGCCGCTGCGTCATTGCCTTCGAAACCAGTGGACGCGACTTCCACTTCCTGACATGTATGTTCATGCTCGCCAGGTACTTTTTAACTGTTTGGCCGGTTGAACCGTCCTCCCGGCCAAGCGCACGCAGCGATGCAGCCACTTTTCTCTCGGTGTTCCTCTTCAGCATCCTTTGGAACTTTTTGTCGCTCAGGGTCGTCGGCCGTCCGGAACCGGGTTTTCTTTCGATGCTCTGATTGTTGTGTAATAGTGCCAAGATGTTGTAGATGCCGGAACGGGCGTATCCGGCGTCCACAAAGTGCCACACGATGTCCGTTTTCGACATGGCGGGGTGCCGTTTTTTGAACGCGCACACTTCTGAAAGGAGTTGCTTCACTGTTTTTGCCATCACGGTTAGAGTTCTACTGATAGAGCTGTCGAATTTTGTCTGATGACTCATGGGTTACTATGATTGATGCTGCATGGGTAGTTTTATCAGTGCGGGGAAGGTAAACCCATGAAAAATCGGCGATTTTTGTCCATTTTCTTTAAATGCAATCGTTAATAAGAGCAGATTTCTAAGGGGCTAGTGAACATAACTGAAGGGATTACCCGGCGGCGCACCGGTCGAAAATAATGGCGGCAGCGCACAGATCTATCTGATGCTTGTCATGTTGCTCCAGGCTCTTGAGATAAATGGTTTGGAAATGCAAAGGTGCTTCCAAAGCGTGCTGAAATAATAAATTAAATGAAAATGGAAAATAATATTACATGATTTACAGGTATGGGTCTACAAAATGATTTACAGGTACATGATCTTCAGTCGCACCCCCTCACTTCGATATTGTCAAAATGACAACATTGCCCAGGCTACGCCAACCAGCGTCTCCAGGTTTCAGCTAGTAGTCTTTTGTGATCATATGACTCGTCGAAGGCGTTAGGTAGGAACTTGAGGACCAGAGGTCGGTCGCACCCTCCTTCGAAGTTGTCAACTCACCATTTGAAGCCCGTCTAGTATTCCACTTTTAAGTTTGTATAAACTCTGGTTGAAAACGATGTCAATTATCTTTTTTTCTCCTACATATTCGAGAAAATTGTGAAAACTTCTTCTTTCTAAATGATCTAGCTCTCAGTATATAAAGATGTTCTCATGTAGCAGAAACCGTGCAATCCGCAAACATCTTCACGCTATAGTATACAAAATTTCGACCACATTCGACGACACGGCAAACGACTGATTCAAGCATTTGCCCGGTATAAGGCTAACGGAGGATGTTCTTTGTAGTTTGGTCCGACGAGCGATAGCCAGTTGGACAGCAAGCGTCTGCCCGGCATAATTTAAATCAAACTTTCTGAGAACAGTTTAATCAAGCCATAAATTTGACCTGTATTCCTTTATGTGTAGGAGAGCTCTTTACCACTTTTCTTGACAAACATGTGTCGCAGTTGCGGGGAGATCAATGTTAAGTGGTCAAAGTTGGTTTGTTATGAATCATTTTTTAAGATTATGATTGGTTATACAAACTATTAGAGATCATTGGCAATTTATTTATAAAACATTTACAATAATTTATGGATGGTAAGGTGTGTCCCATTTAGTATTGGAACAAACATTTTTTATTCTTACAGCGACCCTAGTGGTCGGATTTGTGAGCTATGACATCTTATGTGTTCCCTATAACAATAATACCGTGTGGCGTGTTTTGAAAAAGTACAGAGAAATTTTGTCCACGGATCGCAAGCCTCAAAGCAAGTGTCGGGCGGGTACTGTCAACCGTCAACTGCGGAATAAAGACATCAAGAACATTAAGGCAAACCCCCACATCTCAGACCGCGATTTGGCCGTGCAACGGATTCGTCTCCTGGAAGGCTTCAAGTCATACCGTGCCTGTAGACAACCAAATAGGAATCAAAAGCAGAACAATTTGGCCAGAATCCGTGCCAGAAAACTGTTTGATCAGGTGTTGACAAAATTCAATGGCTGTCTCCTCATGGATGATGAAACCTATGTAAAGGCCGATTTCGAACAGCTACCGGTACAAGAAATTTACTTGGCTACGGCTCGGGAGATGTTCTTGCCAAAATCAAGTTTGTGTTTGCAGATAATTTTGCACGTAAATACATGATTTGGCAATGCATCTGTAGCTGCGGTAGGAACACCAAGGTTTCATCACTGATAAGACATTTAATTCAGAGCTGTACAGAACGGAATATCTCCAAAAGCGAATATTGCCATTCATCAGATCCCACGATCTGATGTTTTGGCCAGATCTTGCAAGCTGTCATTACAGTAAAACAGTGCTACAGTGCTATGAAACCAACGGGATTCAGTTTATACCGAAAGAACTCAACTCACCAAACTGTCCCCAGCTCAGACCTATAGATGGATTTTGGGCGATTATGAAGAGGAAGCTGAAGGTGAATGGCAGTGTCGTCAAAAACATCGATAAATCGAGAACCAAGTTGAATAAGATTGCCAAAACGATGGATGAGAATGATGAAACCGCAAATTTCGTCGAAATCGAGATAATTATTATTTTTTTTGTATTTTCCCTCTAAAGTTCACATAAAGTCGAACATTTTAGTTAAAACAGAATACTATTTTGTTAATGTATATCTGAAATAT
Source organism: Aedes koreicus (assembly GCA_024533555.2). Lineage (NCBI taxonomy): Eukaryota > Metazoa > Arthropoda > Insecta > Diptera > Culicidae > Aedes > Aedes koreicus. The sequence goes on from JAHHFK020000509.1 coordinate 357,025, forward strand.
GCGCAATAGTCTATGTTCCAATTCTAACTGGGCCACACCTTATACACATATGTTAGTGTAGTTCTGTGGATCAATTTCGCAAGTTTAAGGAAAGTTATTGAACCTTCTAAGTATCATTTGCAATATGTTAATGGGAAATCCAAACAATTATATATATCATTCCTTTGATATATATAACGGTTAATTTTTGACATTTTATTGCTAAATTTTGTTAAAAGTATGGATCAAATTGATGAATCTTAGGGATCATTTCTATGTTTTTTGTGTGGATTTTCAACAGAGTAATTTTTTGTGTGGATTTTCACCAGAATCTTATGGGTCAAGAATGCGTTTTTATAAAACGATTTTCAATTTTTGATGGATTATTTCTTCAGTTTTAAAGGTGCAAACTAAGAGCTGCCGTAGTTCTTTACGAGAACGAGTGCTCTTTACCAAATTTATTGGGAAACATGTGTCGCAGTTGCGGTCGTTAAAGAACGTAAGAGCGCAAAAGTAAGTCAGCTTTCTGAAAATTGAAAATCTTCTCCAAAGTGATCATATTTTAAGAGCAATATTTAAGCCGCATAGCTAAAGGAACGAATATGTTAATAAATCCGAGTAGTAGCGCAGTCAAAGATCGATTTCCCTGTAGTTAAAATTTAAAAAAATTTAACCCAAAATTGGAATAATTCCGGCATAATTTATGGCTCATACATTTTATTTTAAATGCTCAAAGTTGGTTTGCTATTCCGAAGTTTATGGTTCATTTTTCAAACCTATTATGGATCATTGGTGATTTATTTATGGAATATTTTCAATAATTTATTGATCATGTGCATATATTTTAGTTCACAAACGTAACGATCTTAGGATCAATTTTACAAGTTAAAGGAGTTATATTGAACCTTTTATGGAACATTTGCAATATGTTTATGGGTAATCCGTACACTTTTATCGATCATCCCGTAGATATATAACGGTACATTTTTGACATTTAATTGCTAAAATTTATAGAAAATATTGATCATATTGCTGTATTTTATGGATCATTTTAATTATTTTTATGGATTTTCATCAGAGCCTTATGGGTCATAAATACGTATTTTATGGAACGAATTTCAATTTTTCATGGATCATTTCTTCAGTTTAAAGGTGCAAACTTAGGGCTGCCATTTGCTAACTATTGGATTAATGATACTTTTTAATATATCCTTGTATAATGTTATAATTTTGTAGTCTAAGCATAGCTTTAGTCAACTTATTGTATGGAGCCCGACCAATGTGACACGTGGAGTGTGCGAGTTCATTTGCATCACCTAGTGATTTATTTTTAAGTATTTTGCTCACCAGCAAAGAGCATTTGATATTGTGGTTCACCTAGCCGAATACGCTACACTACTTAGTGATTAGAAACCCAAGCATTTTATTTTTTAAGTTTACATGTTCATATCTTTTTTGTGTACTTCAGGTTTACATGTTCACAAGCACTTGATGAGTTCTGAACCAATATTAATTCATCGAGTTTCTGGTAAAATTATTAAGCTGCGCTAAGTGATTTAAGAATACTGGGATGCGAATGATGTATAGGAAGCCTGAATGCTAGTGGTACAGTTCCGAAATAATCTTTTCACGAACACAAAGTGGACTTTGCAAACAGTAAGTATTTTGTGTTATCGAATGGTACTTTGGATAACATCATAATATTATTAAACACTTGCCACGTGGCTGAATTGTCAACGGCGATGCACATTATATACCTTTCTTTGCACCTGTGATTGAATTTGTTTTATTCTCCTCATCCATAAGATAATCTTTTAGTACAAATACTTCTTTTAGAACGTGGTTTTATCGGTTTACCATAGCAAATGTCTTGCTGAAGCAGGTTTCATTTAGGATTCTGGGAATATCTACTCACAATAAAAAGCTCACGGCAGAGGCATGCGCATTCCGAGTGAGTCCTGTTTTTAAGGGATATGAATGTATTATCCTTACGAAATAGAATACCAAACCGCAATAGAATATTCTTCTCATTTGGTTATATTTGGTTTTATTTAAATATACTTTTTGTGAAACATGTCGCGCAAATGGTGATGATTCCTCCAAAGGGACTTATATAAGTTTTCAGGGAAAGTGAATAAGTAATTTGAGTTTTGGCATGCATTGGCTAAGACCTCTACTGATTCATCAATAACTTCTTATAACCTACTGTCATACCCTTGTAGTCTGAAAATCTAACATACATACTGATTATAACGCGAAATAGTGAAGGATTTCTTCAGTTTAGAAGACGGTAGCTCCGTTATTTATTTGTGAAACTATTAAAATCTTTAATACTGGAATAGACTTCGTGAAACAGAGATTTGTGGATAGATAATATATGATCATGCCTAATTTTACCTACATACTTCCTAGATAGAATTTCCACTTGGCCAGAGCATACAGTTGGTGAGCGCCATTATCACACAGAACGTGTATCCCAGTGAATGCAGTGCACTTCACGGTTCTAACAGAACACTTCACTTTTGTCTCTTTTGTTTTTTTTAATCATTAAATAACCAAACGTCACATGCCAAGAATATTGATTAAAATCTTGAGTCTTTCCATGAGAACAGGAAACTGAAAGCTGTCTTGGGAAAGTTTTTCGTCTAAAGTGCACTAATAATTATCGATAAGCTTTTCACAATTCGTTTTGTTAAGCATTAGTATAGTACATTTCAATGTGGAAATAGCAGTCTTCAGATTTTATGTGATTTTAAATTCGTTATTATACGAAATTTTCCGATGTTAGTGTTCCGGTGAGCGAATTAGAAATAAACAAGTAGACATTTGATGTTATATTTGGTAGTTCATATCAGTTTCTAGTGGAATATAAATTAATACTGGTTTCAACTATCTTGAAATCCATTGAGGATGATAACTACAAAAGCAAAGAGTAGAAAAAAGTTATAATAAATATCAATCATACGGGACTCATGATACAAAGTGCTAATCCAGGAATCTGAACAAGTGAATATAAGTGGTGTTACATAATCACAAATTTATCAACACATTGTTTTCGTTTCACAAGAACCATTTAGATCAAATCAAATGTATCAGTGAATTACCTAATAAATTGTTTAAAGTGAAATAAAGGTTCGGAATGTGGCATGGAAAAGTCAAGTTCAGACAAGCAGGATCATTGGAATTATGTTAATACGTAAGTGTATCGAGATGAGCGATAAAAATACCGTGTGTATGTGAACCTGTCGATTTCTTTACAGATTACGTAACCAACCATTTTCAATACTGGTCGCCTAAAAAATGATCAAATCGTTTCACCTTTGTCCTCGTTTTGGCTCTGGATGACCTTTTGGTTTTAAAAGTATATATATTTGAGAATGGTGAATTCCATGAACAGTAATCTCATGGGATGAAATTAAAAATGCTAGACAGACATATGTTTCAAATGATGTAGATTTTGCTTTAGGGATTTGCTGTATGAGCCATAAGTACCATTGAATATCATACGTACACCTGTCGAATCAGTGAAATAATAACAGGAGTCAAAAAATGAAGTTAATAACTGGTAAATAGTATAGTGCCTGATACTTTAATTGCTTACGATTAAGTATTGTGTAATGCATAAGAGGATAATAATTCATATGTTAAGTAAAAACAACTGCGTTTAGAAGATGAGTATAATGTTAGTTCCAATTATTTCCAAATACTAGAAAACTCATCATAACAACAATAGACAACTTATTTGAATCAAAACATTATTGTTCGGACTTGTGTTGCTTGAACTTTACATTTGATTCTACACATTAAGTTATGCACAGTGTCCTCAATCACCCGTTTGAAATCCTTTTCCCACTTTTAGGCATAATATTTTTTATTATTTGCCTGCCCTTTCGATTTTCCAAGGTTTCGCTTAGCAATCACCCAGCATCTATCAATTGGAATATTTTATTCTATATTTCTTTCTACAATTATTTTTATATTGGACGAAGTTCAGAGGTCATCGAACCATTGCAGCCCTTTGGTAGAATGTTGATGCTGTTTTCTGCATACCACTCCTGAGCCGCTTTTCCACAATGCCAAGACGCCAAATCAGGCCAAAATAACATAGAACTCGTGTACCTCTGGATTTATGGTAGTAATCGTTCCTGAAAACACTCATTTACGGCAAAGATTCTCATTTACGGACACTCATTTATAGTGCTGATTAATCTTACCTGTAGTTATAAACATATTGCTCATCAAATTATAACTAAATATGTATAGCCTGCCAAACCATGTACTTCTTAGAGAATTTCGACAATTTTCTGGCCTTGGAATGATCGCCAACCTTGCCACGTTGTAAAGCGGGGCAAAACACAAGACCAAAGAGCTGCTTGAAGTTTGCTTTGACGATTGTTTCATTATTCATAAATACCCAGTAACATTTTGCAAAAAAAAAATTGTCGTATAGCTTACGTGCTCGTGTTTCCTGCTTCTCGTTCATGTTTAGATTTTTTATCAACTTGAACGACTCTACCCTGCCAATCTAATTATTTTGACGTAGGACTACGTCTGTGTTTTCAATACTGGGGTACACGTTCGAATTGCAAAAATTTTGAGCGTCACGAAAAATATATAGATTTTGAACGTTAATAACTAAGTCATTCCACGAATGATTTCCAAAATGTTTGCATCAATCGATTGGGACATTTTCTACGCTATGATTTCAATATTTAAAACTATTGAGTTTTAACATTCAACTATTGAAATTAACGCAAATATTAGGTGATGTCTTATGATGCCGATTTTTCAGAGTAAATGGACTAAATGCACAGTGCTGTTCTATCACAGACTTCAAATTTAAGTAAGGAACGTCTCACGTGCAGCAGTGCACGATATAAAAGGGGGACACCTTCAAATTTCCTCCATTCGCTCGGCAGCCATGGAGGTGTGCAGAGCGGCAATGGGTGGCGGTTGCAAGTACCCTGCAGGAGGGTACGTGGGCGAGCAACCAGCCAGAATGATGGCTCAGCGGCTGTCGCTAGCGAGTGGCTGGCTGGACAGCCATTTTTAATGCAGTCGTGTGCTATGCCAAGCTCGTGGCAAAATTATCAAATTTGGAGGGAAACATGTATGATCCAGTTGGTAGGCATATCACGATATGATGTACATGTATATGTATAGATATATATGAAGATGATTTCGAAATATATGTAGATGATATAGATAAATATATAGATGTATATGGTCATGATATTGATATATTTGTAGATTATATCGATATATATGTAGATGATATAAATGTATTTGATGATGATATTGATATGTTTGAAGATGATATCGATATATATGTAGATGATGTAGATAAGACGCAACGTTGAGTGTTAAAAATCCGCAATCACTATGTCTATACAGGCAGAACGGCATTTTTCGGGGTAGAACCATCTGTGTTTAGCGCGCTGGTTCCCAAATTTCGACAGAATGTCAATAACTATTATATGATGTATTTCACACAAAAAGATCTCTTCAGGGCTACTATTCTGATTATGAAAGAGTGTTATACTGAATTATTATAAGAGTTTGCTCATTGTATCCGACACCTACCTGACACCGTCCTACCTATGACACCAACCTTATTCGTAGATCCTGGCCGATCCTGAATTTCGCACAATTTCTGTTCGATAAATACTAAATATTTTTTTAAATCATGTTTCGGTATAGAAAATAACTCAGCGTCGTTTAAAGTTTATTTGCCTTTTGAAATCGCAGCCCGCTGGTTGCTGGCATGTTATGATTTCTCTATTACAGACATAATTTTATTATAACAAGTTGTTCAATGTTGTTAATGTTCTTTTCAAAATCCAATCAGTGCTTGAAAGTGTTTCTGTTCGTTTTAGTGCGTTGGATAGAGTCCCTACCTTGCAATAGGAATCAAATATTTTTGAGAAAGTGTTTGAAAGAGAAAGTGAAATGTCGCAGAATCTGGCTGCAAAGTATCAGAGCAGCAATCGGAGCGAATAAATCTTTAAGCTATTTTAAATAATAGCATGAGTTTAAAGTCGACTTTCAAACATTTGGAGAAGTCACTAAGGGTTTATTGAATTCCTGCAAAAAAAATTATCGTTTAAATTGATGACCAATTAACATAATGATTTTTATACAGTTACATATTCTTGAAAGAAACCTTGTATGTACTTGTATATAAAATTCATATTTCGAACAGGTCCTCAACTATCTTTCATGCCATAAAGATCAGGACCCTCTCAACCATCGTAGCAAATACGACCGTGTCCGTATCATCATTCAAACCACACGGCCTTTTCAGAGCCATCAAATGCTTTCTAAGGAGTGTACAATAGAATTTTCTCACATACCTACTTTCCAATGCTGGTCTATGAACACCCACGCTATGTTACCCACGTGTGTTATACACTGATTTTCGGCAAGGCTTCTTGGTCCAATCAATCACTGAAGCCTCTATTCTTATACCGGCAATTAAAAATAATAATAATAAAATTCATTACACATTGCTACGTAGTCCAACGTCAACTTTGCGTACAACCCCATTGGGCTGTCTCTTATAGTTTTTGGTAATCTTCTTTAGACTTTATAACCGTCTTAGCCACATCTTGGCCACATGAAAGGGTCAGTTTTCACTCAATCAAGTTGTCGTTCCGCTTTATAACAATGAGGGTAATGCAACATACCCTAATAGACCCACAGGGGCTGCCTGCTCTGTCGTCTCGGGAGTTACGCTGGCCCGCGCCGTCGCTTACTGGATACAGCGTCGTCGCCGGGATAAAGGTTAGCACAGAGGGTTAACATTCCTTAGGGATTGCGATTCCGACACACGCGGAATAGTTCTTGTGGTCGGGGCACACTTTTCGGGTTTCACTTTAGCAATTCGCACTAGTGGGGCCGTTCTGGCGGCCGGTTCAGGGCCGGTATTCACGGCCACACGCTAGGAGCACGAAGGAGGCACAACTTCACTCCTTCGGCTACCACACGACCGTTGGACACGCGCAAACCACCAATCCCACGCGGTCGAGACACACTATCTATCGGAGGGGATTGCGGACCGGTTCGACGGCAATTGACACTAGCGCCGCGTGTGGGATTCGGGATGATGGTCCCTGAACTCCGATTCCCGCACTTCCGAACCCGGATTTTCCTTCTGGCCGGCTGGTCGATTAGCCTCTTCCAGTGGCCACACTTCACTCGCGAAGCTAATCTTTATTTTTTTCCTTAACACTCGACTTGTTTTCCGCGCGTCCGAACACTTTTAATTCTCACATACCAAAAAGCCCCCACCATGAGGCAGGCGGCCTATTTATCCTCTCACTCTCTCGCTATCGACCGAGAGCATTTCCTCTTACCCACGGTGACCAACCCATGATAATGGGTGGAAGAGGTTGCTCGAGTGTAGTCGAGCAGTTTGCTAGCGGACGGCGCGTGAATGGGCGAATTTTTATAAACAATATCATTTCTAATCCTAACTCCTAACATGCAAACGAATACAATTTTTAGGGTATTTAATTTAATGGGTCTCATGTTACAGCTTGCCGTCAGATCCTAGTTTTCGAACAACAGTCAGTCAGATCCTAGTTTTCGAACAACAGATCCCGGATGCATTTCAAAACTCTAGTTACTGTAAAATGGGGAGCTCCGAGTGATTTTGTATGTCACGAAAGGACATACACTGGTTCTCGACACTTTTGTTCAAATTATTTTACGCATTTATTGTTCTTTTGATTTCATTTCTAGAACAATGATGTGCAGCAAACCGTACACAGAGGAGAATTTAATTGTCATTTATACTATTATTGGGAAGTGAACTTTGACAGTATAGTGATGTTGAATCGACTGTGGTTCATGGTCAAACTGGCTAGTATCGTCGTCAATTTTACTTTTAGTTGTATTTGGGTTTTCTTATTCATCTTCTTCTCTATAAAATATTTCTCTCGACTTTCACCGTGGTAATTCAAGTAACTATGAAGATAGTCTACGAAAGTAATTTTAACTATTTTGATGGTTACCAGCATGGTCTTTTTATATTTATCTTGAAATTGTTATGAGTAAATTTAGTGTGAACAACTTGTTCATATTTCATTTCGATATGAAAGAGTTGTTAGGCAATTTTTTGACGATTCCATCTCAGAAGATTAATGATTGTGAACTGTGATTTACAGCAGTTTCTGAGAGAAGCTGCTCAGTAATAACGTCTGAGAATCTGGTAGAGAGAATGTTTTTTTTTTTTGCAACGTAGTAATCTACAATTAGGTGGCCGAGGTATTTGCGATGTTCTAAGTTCAAGGATTTGTTCTGGTCGCAGAATTTTTAATTAAGTTTTCCCCTCTCGATGAGTTCGTCCAAAAGCCTTCTTGATACCGTAGATGGGATGAGTTTCAGATTGTAAAAGCCACAGAATAAGAGATTGCTTCAAGGCGTGCTAGAGTGCCAATATTCTATATTCGCTAAGGCAGTTTCGTCGAGAACATGCACGTACCGTGACAGTACCTTATTGTGCGCAGCTCCAATTTCTGCGCACTTTTTCATTGGAATAATGTTTCAAAATTATGTACAATTATAAATGTCCTGACTATAGGCGGAAACCAATTACAACTTTATTAACTTCGTAATGACCACAAATTCATTCAGAAAATTACAGCATTTGTGGAAAGAATAAATAAATGCTTAACCACCAGCACTGAAAACGTCAACAAAGTAGTCTCCGTTAGCAGCCGCGCTAAGACACGCATGAGTGAAAAATTGATTATTTGTGCACAAAAAGAAGTGATTTTTTATTTTTTTTCTGTGCCAAGTGCTAGATGTGAGTACTTTCCAAATAATGTTGGCGGATTTCCATACATCTCAAGAGATTTCTGCATAAAAAGATTAAGTTTTCTTTGCGCAGAATATGGAACTAATTTTGACCGTGTGTTCATTATTCTGTGCATAGGCTAACAAAATGAGTCCCAGAAGGAAAAACAAGCTCTAAACTCGGCTATTTCGATGGTGAAAGGAGGTTATTCCATTCGAAAGGCATCCAAAACACAAAATGTTCCGAAGTGTGTTGGAAAGCACACTGAGAGCTGCGCTGGCTCGCGGTTTCGTTTGTCGTCGTCAAGGAAAACCAACCGTTCTAACCAAGGAAGAGGAGGATCGTATTGTGCAGTGGATAATTGATTAAGCAAAGGTCGACTTACCGGTAGATACCCAACGTTTAAAAAAATCCGTGGCACATTATCTTGGTATCACTCGCAAGTCCAATAATCCTTTTGGTGAGAGAGCTCCTGGACGGATGTGGTTAAAACAAAGCATATGCTAAGTTGGCAGGAGTGAAACTGAAAAGGTGATGAGTTCCAAGAATAAAACTCATACAATATTCCAAATAAAATAAAATAGCATAGGTAACACGAAGTTTTTTTTATGCGCAGAATATGGAACATTTAAAAAAATGATGCGCAGAATTAGGAACAATATAACATATCCCAAAAACGCTTTTCTTCGTGTGTTCATTTTATATTTTATAAACGTTTATATTTTTTGTTCATACTTACTCATTTGAACTACACATTTGCCAAAAAACAATATTAACAAAAGCTTATTCGATTTTTGTAATGCTATGTTTGCGTCGAAAATGTCTTAAGTGCGCAGAATATGGTACCTTCACGGTAGTCTTTGTTTACACCGTGTCTTGTTGGAAACGTGAATGTTTGAATAATAAATAATATTTAAAAAAAAAATGACTTCCTGAGTTTATGTCTTGAGAAGGAAATATTCACATATGAAATTATTATTCTCATTATTAACTGGTGTCATTGACAATTCGCTTAAGTTGGTTTAGATTATTCTGGCCAAAACTGCAGCATAAGGAGATCAAAATCATCCGGAATGTAGACATTCCGTGACGTCAAGCGCAAGACTATTTTGTTATTGTTTAGGAAGAAAAATCGAGCGAATATGGTTCTACTAGCAGGGTTAAGGAAATTTAATAATATTCAATAAAGAAATAAGCATTATTTACAAGTTGATCCAACAATGACACGATGGAAGAACAACGAAGAAACACGGTTGATTTCAAGCGCTATTAAAGCTGAAAAATAATAACAGCTTAATAGTCATTATTCAGCGTTTAGTAGTTTTTTAGTATTGTATATGCTGACTATTGTCAAATCATTCTCGTAACAATGGCCGAAGTCAACTTATTCTTTTGGCCATGATAGACAATACCATGGACCTAGTCAATTACACAACTTTGAGGTTTATCGCAACAATTAAACACAACCCAAGTAACTACAAGCATTATATCATAACACTAATTAATTTTTTCAACAACTCCCATGCTATGTAGCATTACCTTTACATTAAAAATGTTATGATGCATTACCATATATCTTCAAACAACTTAACGTTAAATACGCATGAAAAGATGCATTATTGCATTATCCCAATAAATTCTTCATCGCTAGCTAAAAAGCAGCATTGGTGCAGTATCATCTGGATGACGTATTCCAATTTGACTTTAGAAACATATGATCGAGCCGAGCTGTCAGATCCAGAATCGTCATCTTCATTCTCCTTCACCTAGGACTTAGCAGCAGTAAATTTGGTGGAATATGACTGCATTATGGGGAGCCGCAGGTTTTTCTGGTTGTTGGTATTCAGAGGACTGAGCTGTTTTTTCAACGAGGAATCTTCATTCTCATATATATGATATATCATTTTCATTTATGATCCAGTTTCAACCTGCACCGGGTATCAAAATTGTGTCGGCTTGTTGTGTGATCAACGGCGGTGGGTATGATTTCATTTGTAACTCGTATCGGGTTGAGGTTTGCACTGATAAAAGGTTCGGGTATCGCAGTCTCAACGACGTTTTTAGCCAGAATCTAAAAATAGCTGCATGATATACGATTTTATAGAACGACAAAGAGGGTATGCTTCGTTTATATTATGCAGTTGTCTTGTATAATTCCATTGCTCTCTTGGCTAAGAGTGCCTTTTTCGACTTTAGTTCTACTTTAAGTACGCATGCATGATTAGACTGCTTTTTACCATAAACTTATATCCTAATATAATGCAAAATTGATGTATCTATATACAGCTTCATGGTTACTTGGGAATAGTCAATTTAACCATGAATTCGTAGTAGATGTGACTACCAAATTCCCTTCAGTGTATATTACGACATTCATACACACAATGACATTTTCTTAGCGGTGTTGGTTACATTTTAATTTTGACCTTTGCACCGAAAATTTTACTGTAATTTCAGCGCCATCCTTCGCTCCACGTCGCTTGTTTATTAAATCTTGTTAATGTATACGGCGTACACTTTATAATGATCCAAAGATTGGTATGCCGAAAACATAAACTAGATTAAAGAAGGATGGCGCTAAAATTTCAGTAAACTTCTCGGTGCAAAGGGCAATATTGACGAATAAACAAGATGTGGCAAGTAAATCTTTGCTTCATTTTAGGAGCCCGTTTTAAAATATTGAACGATAATAAGATCATAGGCGTTACGTAGGGAATATTGACATTCAATATAAAATTAAGGTCAATTTCTGATGTTTCTCATCGATTCATTATCATCCTACCTGAACGCAAAGGATTGCAACCTCAGCGGTGTGGCTAATTATTATTGTTTTGTTATTCCTGCAGAATATCAATGTTATGCTCCAGATCAGGATGAATATAGGATCCATGGGATGAATATAGGAAAAGATACCCTCGATTGAGATGGGGCAGAAGTTTTATTTCGAGTTTTCGAAGGATATTCAAGATAAAATTAGATCAGTTGTGATGCGCTTACTTCCAGTCTTGTAGACTTGACTCTTACCAAAAACACCAGATAATAAATAATATTTAAAATATATATATAAATATATATATATATATATATATATATATATATATATATATATATATATATATATATATATATATATATATATATATATATATATATATATATATATATATATATATATATATATATACATACACGGTGTTCAATAAGTTAGGATACACTTTCAAAATTTGTTAAAAAAATGAAAACATGTTTTTTTATTTTTTGGATTTATGTTATTGAAAGCTATGTTTACAAGGAACGTTTACAACATTTCTCTTGGAATGACCCCCCCCTTTGTACTCCTTAACGAGCTTCAAACGTTTCTCGAACGCGTCGCAGGCGGCACGCACGGACTGCATGGGCATTTCGTCCCAGATTTTGAGAATTACCGTCTTGAAATGATCCAAAGTGCTGACCTTGTATTCGTTCAGCTTCGCCATCATATAGGACCAAACAAAAAAGTCGAGAGGATTCAAGTCCGGGGAGCTGGGAGGCCACAAAGTTTTGTCCAGAAAGTCGGTTAAATTGTCCCGACACCAGGCTTGAACCACATTTGCCGTATGGGCTGGTGCACCGTCCTGCTGGAACACGTAGTGCTCATCGCCGTAGAGGCTTCGGAGACTGGGGGCAACAACCTTTTCCAAAACCTCAGTTTTGTAGTACGCCGCGTTGATTTTTACGTTTTTTTCAATAAACACCAAGGGTAGCTTACCACGTTTGCATACTGCCCCCCAAACCATCACCGACGCGGCACTTTGGAACCGAGGGATGTTTATATTGGATTCAGGAATGCTGTCCCTCGATGGCGCCCACACCCGGTCATTTTGCACATTGTGCGGCTGCTGCAGCACGAACAGCTTCTCGTCCGAAAAAACAAACTCCTGACCAGCGTGCCGAGAGAGGATCCTCTTAGCTCGATCCAACCGCTTTTTGCTGGTAGCCTCCGAAACGCCATGGACCTTACGTTTTTTGTAAGGCCTGAAACCAAGGTCCTTGGTGAGTATGGTGTGAGCGGTTCCAATGGAAACGTTGAGATCTGCAGCCGTTTTCCGGATTGAGCGGTTCTTTTTGCGCCGAATTCGCTCCCTCACGATCTTGATGACCCGTGGCGTCCTCGCTGAACGCGGCCGACCGGATCTCGCACGGTCATTGGTCGAGGACGTCTCCCGGTATCGCCTGATGGTCGTGTAGACAAAGTTCCGCTTGACCCCATGCGATTTCAGCAGCCGGAATATATCGCCGGGTCGCTCACCGTTCAAAAAACGCTTAATTACGAAGTCCCGATACTCTTTCATCGCGCGTAACAAACAAACAACAACTAACAGAATGTCAACACCGCGCACATTCGGTAGCGTATGAATGAAGCTAAAGCTGACACCAATACCAATGCAGAATATGTACATGGCGCATACCTACGCAATGATGAAAACTTGTATTCGAACTTATTGAACACCGTGTATATAAATATATTTATATATATCTATATATACATATATATATATATTAATATAGATATATATATATATATATATATATATATATATATATATATATATATATATATATATATATATATATATATATATATATATATATATATATATATATATATATATATATATATATATATATATATATATATATATATATATATATATATATATATATATATATATAAGTTAATAATTCATTTGGTTTTTCGAAGTTTTTTAAAAACTTAAACGCGAACTACCTAGTTGGAGGTTGAAACGATAATGAATTTTATTAGTAATCAAAGCTTACATCGAACCTATCGAAATACCCTAAAGTCCCTTCACAGCAATTCCGATCCAGGCCGCTGCTGCTGAGTCGTCGTCCGGGTCCGAAGTACGGGAAAATGTAGCGTCGTCAGGTCGTTGGCGTTGTTGCTAGCTGCTATCGATGGTGACAACCATCGTTGCCGTCTCGTGCTGAGTCGTCAAGTGTACGTCGTTGGTTCGTTGATGTCGTTGCTACCGGCTATCGATGATGATGATGATGGTGGTGGTCGTGGGTCTGCTTAGCCTAGCGATTTGATGAATTCCTCGATGGTCGCTGGTGTCTTAAGTGTTGGGTGATCGGGGTTAACTTTGTTAACTGCTCCCCCCTGAAGATTGGATCGTCCCGATCCAATTGTGATTTGATTTATATCGTCTTCTGTTTGATCCGGGTTATTGATGGTTGCTCCTTGTACGTTGATTTGAAGGTTGGCTCCGTCAGGTGAAGGTTTCTTCTTGAAGCTCAAGTAAATAAAGATGCTCACTATGAGGATAAAGCAAACTGACGATAGTCCTAAACATGTGGATGTTTGGATTAAGTTATGCTTTTTTATTGAATGTAACTCTTCTCTACTTTGAAGGTGCAACTTCCTGATTATGTGTAGGTCAGGATTTGAAATGAAATCCTTCTGTTTGATGGTAATGTCATCTAATGGTATGATGATTGGTTTTGGTTTTGTTAAAAACTCGGTAGTGCTGAAGCTTTTGCCTCCAAGTGAGATTGAGCAATTTGTGAAGTAAACCAGAAATGTTCCTGATAGAGTGCGATTTCCAAATTTACAGTCTGTTGATAATAAGACTGATGTGTTCTTTACGATGATATAGTTGTCTGTAATTCGTTTCGTATCCGTCATATCATGATATCTGGTGAACGAGCATGTTCCTGTTTGGCCTCGTATGATTTTTGAAAAGCATCCGTCGTTTGAAACGTCTTCCAGGTCGTCTTCGTCACAAAGAGTGTTTTGTCCAATTATTTTGCAGTTGTTTTTGATGAAATATGTTGACGTCGTACTAATTGCTGCTTTATGCCATGGTAATTTTATGATATTTCCATTGATGGGTAGCGGTTCCAAAATGAGGGTGTTGAATTGTTTTTTTTTTATGAATTCATTTATTTGTACAGGCTCAATCGAATCAACTTTACAGAGCCGAGTTTTCATGTTTATATACATCAGTTATCTTAGAACTAAGGTTAAGGGGGTGGAACCGATTACTCGCGGCCGTCTCGAGGTTAATAGGAATTACAATTTTATGGATGGGAAAATTGCGGTGGAAATTTTAAACAAAGCAAAAGGAACAATGGTTTTCTTAAATCTAGAATTTCAAATTACAATTTTTTTATTGAACGTTTTCAATTTAAAAAAAAAATCACTCACTCACACACACACACAACACTCAAACACACAACCACAATCACACACCGATGCACACAATCCTCACAAATTTAACCTAAACAAGTAAGTTAATCAAACTACAATCTAAGGCTAATGTTAGTCAAAAACACATAAATGAGTTTCATAAATTCCAGATCGCGTGCAGCCAAAATGTCTCGAATCGGTACATTGGGTTGTCTACCTCGAGCCCGAAGGGAATCATAAAGCTCAGATCTGACTCCACGATGCTCAGCACAATACCAAATTACGTGATCTGCGTCCTGGTAACCTTGTCCACATTCACAGAGATTGCTATCTCCCAGCCCAACACGGAACAAATGAGCGTTTAAAGAATAATGATTGGACATGAGGCGAGACATGACACGAATGAAGTCTCGACCCACATCCAATCCCCTGAACCAACATTTTTTAGACACCTTAGGAGTGATAGAATGTAGCCATCGCCCCAAATCTCCTTTACTCCATTTATACTGCCAGCTATCGAGTGATATCTGACGAAAAATATAGAAAAATTCGTTGAAGGCGATTTGTCGGTCATAAATATCGCCTTCCATAGCGCCCACCCTTGCAAGCGAGTCCGCTTTCTCATTGTCAGTAATCGAACAATGAGAAGGGACCCACACAAAGGTGATAATAAAAGAACGTGAAGATAAAGCACTTAGAAGACCTCGTATTTTCATAAGAAAATAAGAGGTGTGCTTTACCGGCCTCAAGGAGCGAATAGCCTCTATAGAACTAAGACTATCCGTGATAATGAAGTATTGATCCGGTGTAAAAGAGGCAACAGTCTCTAAAGAAAAATGAATTGCTGCCAATTCCGCGACAAAAACAGAACAAGGTGCTTGAAGTTTACGAGCGACGCTATAATTTTCATTGTATACACCAAAGCCAGCGGAGTCCTTTATCAAAGACCCGTCAGTGAAAAACGTTTTGGCGGAATCAACTAGGCCAAACTTTGCAGCAAATATCACCGGAGCAATCATAGGACGATGATGCTCTGGGATTCCACGAAGCTCCTGCTTCATGGATAAATCAAAATGAACCGAATTTCCGAAGTCGGAGAAGCAAACACGATTGGGAATATTCAGCGAAGGGCTGACATCCTGTGTTATGTACAAATGGTACAAAGTCATGAAGCGGGTTTGAGGATTCAACTCAAGGAGCTTCTCAAAATTTTCGATCACCTGGGGGTTCATAACTTCACACCTGGTGAGGAGCCGGAGAGATAATTCTGAAAACCGATCCGAGAGTGGCAACATGCCAGCCAGCACTTCAAGACTCATGGTGTGAGTCGAGTGCATGCAACCTAACGCGATACGAAGACACCGATACTGAATACGTTCCAGTTTAATGAAGTGCGACCGAGCCGCTGACTGAAAACAAAAACTACCGTATTCCATAACCGACAAAATCGTTGTCCGGTACAACGTTAGAAGATCTTGTGGATGAGCTCCCCACCAGGTCCCGGTAATTGTGCAGAGAAAGTTGACCCTTTGCTGGCATTTTCGCTTCAGATACTCAATGTGGGATCTCCAGGTGCACTTTGAATCGAACCAAACCCCAAGATATTTAAATGACATAGAATGAGTTATCGGTGTTCCCAAAATTTGAAGCTTCGGTTGTGCAGGGTTATGCTTCTTAGAAAAAACAACCAACTCAGTTTTCTCCGTAGAGAATTCGATACCTAGCTCTAGAGCCCAAGTAGACAAATTGTCTAAGGTATCCTGTAAGGGTCCTTGCAGATCGACCCCATTGGGTCCAGTGACAGACACTACGCCGTCATCTGCAAGTTGTCTCAACGTACAATTCTCACTCAGACAACCGTCAATGTCTTTGACATAAAAATTATACAAAAGGGGGCTTAAACATGATCCCTGGGGGAGACCCATGTAGCTAAATCGAGAAGCTGTAGAGTTTCCATGAGAAAAGCTCATATGTTTCTCTGACAGCAAATTGTATAAAAAATTGTTCATTAATGGTGAAAAACCACAAGCGTGGAGTTTATCTGAGAGAACTTCAACAGATACTGAATCAAAAGCCCCCTTGATATCCAAGAATACAGAAGCCATTTGCTCTTTTTTAGCAAAAGCTAACTGAATCTCTGTGGAAAGCAACGCGAGGCAGTCGTTCGTTCCCTTACCCCTACGGAAACCATATTGAGTATCTGAAAGCAGGTTGTTCGTCTCAACCCAATTGTCCAGACGGAAAAGGATCATTTTCTCCAACAACTTTCGAATACAAGATAACATCGCGATGGGTCGATAGGAGTTGTGGTCTGACGCGGGTTTACCAGGTTTTTGAATGGCAATAACTCTCACCTGTCTCCAGTCATCCGGTACAATGTTGAGAGCCAGAAACTGATTAAACAAGTGCAACATGCGCCTCTTAGCGACGTCTGGAAGGTTCTTAAGCAAGTTGAACTTGATTCTATCAGCCCCTGGAGCCGTATTGCCACACGAAAGGAGTGCGAGAGAGAGTTCTACCATTGAAAAAGGTTGGCTGATCTCATCTATCGAATTCGTGGTTTCGCGAGGAAACATTTGTGCAGGCACAGAATCTGGACAAACTTTTCGCGCGAACTTGAGGATCCATTGGTCCGAATACTCCTCGTTCTCGTTGTTCGTAATTCTGTTACGCAATCTTCGCGCCGTATTCCAAAGGGTATTCATCGACGTTTCACGCGATAGTCCGTCCACGAATTGTCGCCAGTAACCGCGTTTCTTGGCCTTGATGAGGCTCTTAAATTCTCGTTCGAGAGCCGTGTACCTTTCGAAGTGCTCAGGTGTTCCACGTCTACGAAAAACTTTGAACGCGTCGGACTTTTTGCGGTAAACCTCGGTGCATTGCGGATCCCACCATGGGGAAGGAGGTTTCCTGCGAAATGACGTTCCTGGAACTGGTCGAGTTTGAGCTTGTAGCGCGCTTTCCAAAATCAGGTTGGAGAGGAAGTTATATTCCTCCAGCGGTGGAAGCCCTTCTACCGTTGTTACGGCTTCATCTATTGCTGTCTTGAACCTTGTCCAATCGATATTACGAGTTAGATCATACGTGACGTTGATGGATTCCGCCGGAGTGAGCCCGGTGGCAACCGAAATTTTAATAGGCAAATGATCACTACCGTGGGGATCCTGGATCACATTCCACGTGCAGTCCAACGATAATGAATTCGAGCAAAGTGTAAGGTCTAACCTACTGCCAAGTGAGGATGGACCAGCCAAGCGTGTAATTTCTCCATTGTTGAGAACGGTCATATTGAAGTTGTCACAGAGGTCATATATCAAAGAAGACCGGTTGTCATCGTACAGTTCTCCCCAGCCTGTACCGTGAGAGTTAAAATCTCCCATGATCAACCGCGGAGCAGGAAGAACCGAACAAATATCTGAAAGTTGTTTTTGGTTTATTGAGGCTCTAGGAGGAATATAAACGGAAGCAATGCAAAGGCTTTTATTTTTAATAACAGCCTGACATGCGACAACTTCAATACCTGGAATTGGAGGAAAATTCACTCTATAGAAGGAGTAGCACTTTTTGATCCCCAAAAGTACTCCTCCTCCACGTGAATCCTCACGATCAAGCCGAATAATGTTGAAGTCGTGAATCGGAAGATCGATTTCGGGTGAAAGCCACGTTTCACAAAGAGCAAATGCATCACAACCGATATTGTGAGCTAAAAATTTGAATGATTCCAATTTAGGAATCAAACTTCGACAATTCCACTGCAGAACAGTGATCAAATCCCCGACCTCTTTTGGCAAATTATCCATCGAAGGAAATGATAGCTGCAAGGAGGGGCCACTTTAATGTTAATTTCTTCAAAAAAGTTTTCACAGTGGGAAGCATTGCCATAACAATGCTTTTAAGAGGGTCAGACATTTCGAGGTACTTAAAAATACCTTCCACAATATCATCAAATGAGAACAGCCCAGATGAAGAGGGGGCTTCTGTTCTTAAAATCGGGGCATCAGGGGTTTTGGATGTCCCCGGGAGAGATGGGAAATCCTGTGTGTAGTTGGCACT
This sequence comes from Aedes koreicus, assembly GCA_024533555.2. Taxonomy (NCBI): domain Eukaryota; kingdom Metazoa; phylum Arthropoda; class Insecta; order Diptera; family Culicidae; genus Aedes; species Aedes koreicus. The sequence goes on from JAHHFK020000509.1 coordinate 376,047, forward strand.
TCGAAAACCAGGAGGATTCGGATTATCCTTCTTTACACTGCTCTTTGAATTGGGCTTGTTGATTTGGGGCTTCTGTTCAGCTACTTTCCCTTCTCGGATGCGTCTTCGCTTCCGCGAAGCACCTTCCGGAAAACTGAAAGATGTCCCCTCCTCAAGCAAGTCCGAATCAGACTCGTCATCTGATAGAGGAGCAAAAGGATTGGTATTGATATTGGGTGGCGAGGCTTTCTTAAGCATTTCTGCAAAAGATTGCCTTGAACGTTGTTTCAGAGAACGTTCCAATTTTTCCCCGCGTTGTTTGTACGCCGGGCATGTCGAGAGAGCATGGGGAGGAGTTCCCTTGCAGAAAACGCATTTTAGTGTGTTATCTGCACAAGGACCAGCCTCATGTTTCTCCCCGCAAGTTGAGCAGCGTGCTTTATTGCCGCAATGGGAGGCCGTATGCCCCATCTGCTGGCAGTTTTGGCAGATCATTACCCGGGGTACAAATAACCGCACAGGTAGCCGAAGTTTGTCCAGTTCTAAGTAGTGAGGAAGGGCAGAGCCAGAAAAGGTCACCCGAAACGAGTCTGTGGGGGTAACTTTTTTCTTACCCTCGCTGTGCGATATTTTAACTATTTTTCTTACTTCCAGTATCTGAACTGGGGGGAGCAGAGGGTTATTGAATCGGCCAACCGCCCGCTTCTCCAAAATTTCAGTGCACAGACTCGCCTCTGTGACCACTCCTACAATCTCCACATCACGAGCTGGAATATAAACTCTATATTCCAGTGTAAAATGCTGGGAGGAAGCAATCTCATTAGCCTGCTTCAGGTTAGAGACGACAACACGGAGTTTATTAAATTTAACTTTCGTGATCTCTGTCACGGCTGAGAATCGCTTCGTCAAATCAGTAGTTATTTGGTATACATTCAGAGGTTTGATTTTGGGCTGAAAGTAGACAACCCATGGACCGACCGAGTCCATTGGATACGATCGCGGTCGAAATTTTGTTTGTGCCTCCCCATCATCAGGTGGCAAAGGCACTTTTTCAGCCAAACCGTCCATGTCGAAGAAACCTCTTCAACATGCACGATTTGCCTTACCCAAAAATTTAAATCACACACAAACACAAAACAGGAACACACACAAATTAACGCTAAACTCTAGTGGGATGAGAGACAGAGGAAAAAAAAAAACTTAACTAATATTACTGATCTGTTGCTGCTGCTGCTGACGCACCGTATGCCTGAACGTCGCACTTCTATGCGGGCAGCGGGGAGCGGTGCGCTGCGTGGGTGCACGGGTGTATCCGATCGCCTTCGGGTGCACTCGCTCGACGATGTCGGATGACCGTTGGCGATGTAGTAGTGTATCGCTGGTTAGCGTCACCACGCGGAGATGAAGCGAAAATGAGCGGGATGATAATTCGCCAGCAAGCACTGCTTGATTTTCTTATTTCACTGGAAAACCACACTGCCTTCTTAGAAAAAAAAAACTCACATTCACTCCTTTCACTGAAGTGAATAGATTTTGAGAAAAAAAACTAATTATTTCCAAGGATCGCACTCTAATAAATCTTCCAAAATAACGGAGCGCTGGATCGAACGAACTTTCTTCTTTCACTGAACGAAGTGTCTAAGTTACCAGTGATCAATTTAATACCTGAACCTAAAATATTGAAAGCTTCTTTTTTGTGTTGTTTTTGTGGTAAATTTTTTTTTTAAATAGGGAATTTTTTTTTTTTTTTTTTTTTTGTAAAGTTATTATTTTTTTTGTTGGTGGGTGTGTGATGTGCGTTGTTTGTTTTTTGTTTGTTGTGTGGTGTGGGGGTGTGGTCTGGTCTGGGTTTGGTGAGTGGTAATCTCTGTGGTGTTGTGTTTTTTTTTTTATGTTTTGTTTTTGTGGTGGGGGGGGTCGCGGGTTTTTTTTTTGGTTGTTAATTTTGGTTTTTTGGGGGGGAGGCCACAAAAAAAAAAAAGGGGGAAAAAAATTTTTTTTGTTTTTTGTGTGAAAAAAAGTAGAAAAAAAAAACCGGGGGGGGTTTTCTTTCTTTTTTGTTTTTTTTTTTTTAAATTCCCGGCCCGAGTGATCAATGAATGTCCGTCCTTTGTCTTCGGCCACTAGAACGGGAAGGTATCTCTCTTTTCCTTTATCCTTGATCCCTTGAACTTTGTTATAGACGGTTTTGTCTTCATCTAGCGTGGGCGCATCTTCTCTCTTCTTGTTATGGTACTCCAAATTTTGTTGTTTTGTTTTATTTGCTTGTACGATTATCTCGTCATACAGCTAATTTCTATTTTCCAGAATTTTATTAATATCGAGAGGCCTTTCTTCCCCGTCTTTCAAGCCATAAAAAATTTCTCTTGGTTTTAATTTTGTTGCTGAATGTACTGTATTATTGTACATTGTGCAGGCGATTCTAAATAATTCCTTTTCATTAAGATCCGAGTAATTTGATTTTGTGCATCGAAAAATTTCACCCAAGGTTGAATGAAACCTTTCGACTGTACCATTGCTTTTGCTATGGTTCGGAGGAATGAAATGAGTCTCGATATTCAAGTTTTCAAAGAGTGTTCTCATTTTAACAGACCTGAGAGCAGGTTCGTTGTCGGAGACTATTAAGTTTGGAGTGCCAAATATAGCGAAGTATTTTGTGAGACCTTTTCTCACATCAATAATGTTTCTTGATTTGATAGGGATAATAGCTGCGAAACGGGAAAATTTGTCTAAGAATGACAGAAATATATTAGGTCGTTTTATTAATAAATCTAAATGCACTACATCTGATGGTTTTTTTTGGTTCGGGAGTAGATCCCAGTTTAATTTTGTACGGATGTCTTTCGTACTTAATTTTATTGCAAGTTCGACATAGTCTTACAAACTGTCGTATTTTACACTTCATTCTTGGGAAGAAGTAGCGGTTTGCAATTTGCCTGCTATTTTCCCATATACCGCGGTGTCCGTTTAAATGTGTTTGTTCCATTATTAGATTCGGCAGTTTTCAGATCGATCTTCGGCAGTTTTCAGATCGATCAATAGCTTTTGTGTTATAAAGACTTTAAAGGGTTTACGCCTACTGAAATAATTTTTGAATACAGTTTGAATAGTCTGAATTAGATTTTCTGGGCAAAAAATGCAGTTGGTCCTTTTCACGTCCATAAACTCTTTAAACATTCTGATTAAATATGGAACGCCAAAATTAAATTTTGTGATTGATTTTTTTTATGAATAGAAAGCTTATAACTTTTCGTTTTTACTACAAATATTGGTTTAAACAATAAATGTATTCAAATTTGCTAAACTGGTCAAAATATTTGTTTTTTATGATTTTTGAAATGTTGGACCACAACAACTATTTATTTTTATATGTTTTAATAAAAATTCAAACATTTTTACATAACATATAAAAAAAATAAGAAAAGTTCATCGAGCCGTTTTTGAGAAACATTTTTTTGAAAATTTCAAGTTTTTTGCCCATACACACATATGGAATGAGCATCATTTTCCATCACTTCAAAATAACTGCGGGAATCATTTCATTGAAATTATCAAACTTATTCCTAATAAATTCATGATAACCATGTTTACAAATCTAGTTTTATTTGTGAAGTAATGTACCCATCAAAAGTAGGGGAGGCAGGTCCAATTCTGACCCCATTCAATGTAAGAACTATAAATCAGCCTCAAATTGTTTAAAAGCAGAGACCAACATTGCTAGGGTTTACTCAGCCATGGTTTACGCTATAACTGGAATCACAATAGTCCGGTACCCAAGTAACCACGAGGCTATAATAGCATGCATATATAGGGCATATGTATAACGTTTAGTGCATAATATATATATATATATATATTTATAAATATATATATATATATAATATATATATATATATATATATATATATATATATATATATATATATATATATATATATATATATATATATATATATATATATATATATATATATATATATATATATATATATATATATATATATATATATATATATATATATATATATATATATATATATATATATATATATATATATATATATATATATATATATATATATATATATATATATATATATATATATATATATATATATATATATATATATATATATATATATATATATATATATATATATATATATATATATATATATATATATATATATATATATATATATATATATATATATATATATATATATATATATATATATAATATATATATATATATATATATATATATATATATATATATATATATATATATATATATATATATATATATATAATATATATATATATATATATATATATATATATATATATATATATATATATATATATATATATATATATATATATATATATCTATATATATATATATATATATATATATATATATATATATATATATATATATATATATATATATATATATATATATATATATATATATATATATATATATATATATATATATATATATATATATATATATATATATATATATATATATATATATATATATATATATATATATATATATATATATATATATATATATATCTATATATATATATATTAATCAGATCATAACTGACCATTTGTTTAATCAAGACAGTTACGTTTAAGGAATTTTCCAAGAAATAATTCAATAATAAATTAATTGACGACGTCTTCAGAAGATGAATAAATTAATTGACGTCGTCTTCGGAAGATGTACCTATATTACTCTCATCACTTTGTTATTCATCCTACTTGAAATAAAACGATATACACGTTACAGGATTAGTTAGTAATGTTTGTTGTAGTTATTTAACGTAAGCAAACATTATTATAAAACGAAACCGATCATTCAACTGCCCAATTGTTTGATTCATCGTAGGATGAATATAGGAACAATAAGATTAGTATTGAGGTTTCCCTACAAGCTGTTATCTTTTACTGAAATTTGAGCGAAATTTCCCAGGACTGACAGTAAACTAAACTAACACAAACGGTTTTGGCTTTAATATGGGTATGTTTGAGTTATTAAAAGTTAAAATGTATACACAGAAAAAAAAAACTTGTAGTAAAAACTACCATTTTACCCGACTATGCCTATCTTTAAAACTACCATGAAATTTCAGTCAAATTTACTACGTTTATGGTAAAACCTTCTACATTTGTGGTAAATTTGACAGACCTCATATTGATATCAACCGCACCATGGTCAATTTAATCGCAGGCATGGTAAAATCAAACGCATTTTTAGTCAGGTGAAAATGGTTGGTGTTTGCGCTTAATTAAACCCTCGAAATGGTAGTTTCATCTGCGTTTTTTTTGCGTGTACATATATTGGATTTCGTTAAAAGCCTTGAGTTTGTCCGGTTTTCACCAATTATGGGTAATTTTATTAAAAATACATATTTTTTAGTGTCAAAGAAACAGCTGTGATAGTTGTATGACATCTCAAAACGCCTTAGAGCCATTGGAGTCCTGCAGTAAAACTAGTGCAGCACATGCGAACTCTGTGTGTGGAAATACAAACTAGTGAACCGATGATGATTCTCAAATTGGTTTGGAATTTCCGCTTAGTTTCAGCAATTTACAAACAGTAACATTAAATCACGGAGTTTACAATCATTTCCCGAGAATAAAACGACATTCACATGTAGGAATTAAAATTTGCTTCTAGTACAATGCATTGTTATTGGTGATATCGCCAGTATATGTGTGGGGTTACGTTTTAGTTTAGCTTTAGTTATTAACTGGGAGGAAGTCCAAATCAGCATCCTCCTACTGGACTTACTGGATTACGTAGCGGATACCGTTTGACCTATCCAAAAAAGAAGCAGCGTTTTTTTATGCCGGGCATGTAATTTGTAATAAATTCAACTTTACATTGCATATCGTTCCCAACAATTCCTACCAAAACGAAGCAAAAACTGTTTTCAACTGATGTAGAAGGAGATGTTTCGCTCATCGCCATGAGGCACCAAGAGTAGACAGTCATGTTTACTAGAATGAAAGATATGAAGAGAAAGTGTTAAAAGTTCCGTTAGTGTACGGTAGGTTGGAAATGGAATAGAAGTATTGAAAATTGAGCGAAAGGGCATGGGTACAGTAGTACTCGAACCAAGAACGTTATCATTGCCAAACATCCCACTGCGGGGTAGGTTGAGGCACAGACACATCTGCCACCTCAACGCCAGTTGTAAGGGCGAATCTGCTTTTGTCAACAAACACTTTGTCTGCTAATTTAACAGAAGTGTAATACAATTCCTTCAATTTGAATATATCAGCGGATAGAGTTTAAGCTCCTCTTCCTTAAAGAGTGCTTAATTTGTATTTGTGACCTTTTGTTCAAGAGAAAATGACTACGAAAGCCATTGTTTACAAAAGCAGATTCGCCCTAATCTAATGGCGCTAACCTGGCGCTGATATGAAAAGAAAATTGTCTGCATTAATTCTTAGGCCCGCACTTTCGCAAATACCATTACTGCACCTCAGACTTAAGCATTTTAATTTACTCTTTTTTTAACGGGAAGGAAAATCTGCAACCGGACTCCTGAAGAACTCAGGCTGTGGGGTTGAGGGTGCCAACCTCTTGACCCACTAAAAACCCTCCCGTGCCTCTAGGTCCCACCCCGGAACCACCTCTCGGTATTACTTCGGGGAGTGAGCTGTTGTGTATTAAGCATCCATTTCGCCATCTGGCTTGGAGACAATCTGAGAGGTCACCATGTTTGCGGCATCTCAGATATCCCGGGTTTGACGCATTCTATTGACCAGGTTGTACGGGGTCGTGTACCGACTGCTCACGGCCATCAATCCGTGTCTTGCATCATTGAAGTGAGGGCATGCGAAGAACACATGTTCTGCGGTTTCCTTATCTTACGGGCACACGGAACACGTGGATGACTTAGCGTGCTCGTACTTAGTCTGGGATTAGTCAGTGAGTCCACTGACCTTTGGTGGAGTTATTCCACTTCCTCTGTCACTTGACCATTGATGCGGCTCGTTATTCGAAGCACTCTACGTCCTCTTTTATGATGATGCAGATGGGCATCATCCCCGCTAAGACGCAGACCACTTCGCGTGACACTGTACGGCATGCGCTGACCACTCTTAGGTACATTAGCCTATGCGTATTCTCGATCTTACCGAGGTAGCTATTAGTACTCAGGGCAGTGGCCCATGCCGGTCCGCCATATCTAAGTATGGACAGAGCAACACTGGCCAGGTTCTTTCGTGTGCTCTCTTTGACCGCTGAGCTATTCGGCATCATGCAGGATAATGACGATACAGCCATAGAGGCAGGCGGTACATGCTACGCAGCTGGCCTGATCGGTACAAGAAAAATGATGCTTTCAAGAAGTCGCAATTTTCCAGGATGCTTTCAAGAAATGGCTGCGTTAGTGTTAGATTAGATTAGATTTAATCATACTGTCTACTTATTATTTATGACAGTTGAGAACATAGAAAACCGAGCGCTAATGAGATTAATATATGACATGTACCACATTTGCCGACGTGGCTGATAAAGGATAGCTGATTGTCGATCATTACCTCCTAGTACCTCAGGGACCGATTTGAGGTGATGGTGCAGTTACCTAATCTAAACTACTAATCGCTCCCCTTTGCTCCGATTTTCTGTTATTGACCACGATTTTCTATGGACTCTCCATAGACATCTAGGGTGATGTCGTCCGTGAATACAACAATCTTTTCAAAACTCCTGCAGCGATTTTGAACACGTTCCTGACCCACCACAGTGTTGTATACCAGTACCCGATTCTGAAAATAGTTTCCCAGAATCCTGTACTCATAGTTTCCCAGAAAGAGGTACCCAGGAACCCGGAGACGTTGGAGCGAGTTTGAAATAGCCTCCTAACTGGCGCAACTGGACGCATTTTTCACATCCAGGGTGACTTCTGCACAGTAGTGAAATTACGCTGGATTGCCTCTTATGTTGGATTGCCACATCTGTCGTCTTGGTGACGGGCATGATGGCATCCACCATTGACTTCCCTCTACGGAAGCCACACTGGTTGTTGGACAGGCCGGCTGTATCCTATGTGTACTTCGACAACCTGTTGAGGATTAACCTCTCCAGCACCTAACCCGTCTGTTTCGTCCAGGGTTTGACCAGGCCCTAAGTTGTGATTTAGCAAAGATACGGCGCGCCGACAGTGATGTTCCAAGCTGCCTTAGCTACAATAATAGCATCGGGTTGTTTGCTTGCTAGCCGCTCTCGAAGGGTAGAAACAATACACGCTGCAAGCACGCCGTATGCTGTTTGAGATCGAACACCGTCGTATCCAACAAGCATATCGGCAGCAATACTAGAGACTGGCGTTTCCAGCCGTCTGAGAAGACACTCTCGTCCAGGTATCTTGCATTACCACCCTGAAAATCTCGGGAGCCAGCAGAATAGCCATCAAGGCCAGGTTTGGTATAGCATCAGGCACTGGAGCTATGTTCACCTTTCCCGATTTTCCTATCACAATGAGTTCATCATTCGTAAACGGTCACCTCATCCCGTTCCTCCGCGGTGCCATTATCATCGCCCACGTGATGGCGGATGTTTGGCGTCACCGACCATCCTTTCACCGCCATGACAGCATTACGGTCTGGGATACTGGAACGCTGATCATGGACAATTCTACGGCGATGGGAGGCCAGGGACGTGGGTAGTTGCGCGGAAACAGTTCTCCAATGACCCCCAATTACCACCCGGTATGAAGCACTCTATGGGTTCGCATTGGCTTTCGAACACAGGCCCTTGAAGCAGGCTCGTATGCTGATCGTTATTTTCTTCTTTATTACGGCATTGGCATTGCCAAATATTGGCGGCTAGCACCACTCCGTTCTTTCGAAGACCGACCGCGCTCCTTGCATGCTCCTTCTTGCACGGGGGCAAATCCTACGGAGGTCGTTGAACGACTCCGTCCACCAATACACGGGTGACCTTCCATCTCTAGGATTGACCTTCCTAGGCATGGTTGCCTCGCACACGCGTGTAAGTAGCGCAAAGGCATGATCTGGCCCCTTGAGTTGGTAAGGCGGCTGCCCTACTCCAGCGCCCAGGCGTTGAAGTGACCCGCTATTACCAACGGATTTTGGCCAGTTAGCTCTGTTGTCATACGACCCACCATTTCTGAAAACTGGTCGCATAACAGCTGCAGAAGAACGCTCCATTCATTTTTGTAAGAGAAGTATTTGTTATTGGTAACATGCTTTGCGCATGTGAGATTTTCATGCTGATATTCTCACAACGGCCGATCAGAATGGTTCGGCGGATGCATGTGAGAGATCATTCCCGATTAGTTTCCACTCAGACTCCGAAAGTTGTTGATTAACATATTTCCAAAAAGAATCGGAAATCATATGATGCACGTGCAGAAGAATCGTCGTAGTCCCTGTCCAAAGTTTCAGAAATAAAAAAACGACTAAAGGTGGGTTATGTCGGACATGCTTCGCCAAAGGTCAAGCAGCCGTAAGTCCCTAAATTCGTTTTTTTTTGCTAAGGTTGTTCCAGCGCATTCATCCCAAACTAGGTCCCAAACTAAATGAATCCCCCCCCAAAACATAACTCACAACTAATAACTCCTCGAATATTCTGTTAAAATAACACTGCGAATCAAAACAAAGATTCTGGTACCGAAAAGTGAAAGAATGGGGTATTTAATGGTGTACGTGTTACCAATGGGGTTCTTAAGCGGTAAGCTAATTTTAAATTTCTAGTTTCCTATTAACTGTCGGTAAATCGGCTGAATTGAACACGGATCCTTCGTTTTCTGGATCGAGTAGACCATTGTGAAATGGTTTTCATGAGGCTCCAACGAAGTAAACTTATCGGTTGGAGCAGAGATCTCGATTACAGAGTAAACAGAGTGGGTTTCGACTTATTCAGTATCACGATTCCGATCGCGAGGGATGTATATAGCACATAGAAATTGTGCGCGGATCTGCTCTAAATAACTCCAATCATTGTTTTCGATGGATCTAGCTTTATAATTCTGTGATAATATAAATAGATGGTATTATTGGAAATAATCCCAAGAAAAACGTTATCAGAAAGCCGTAAAATATATAACAGCACCATAGTCAAAGCAGGGTTAAAGATCTATTGCTAATCTGTGGTTTAAGAGTATTGAATATGAATACAAAATGAGATGAAGTTGTTTAATAGTTTATTATGCATCATTATAGCTTCTAAGTTTATTAATAAAAATTTGATACATATATTGATTTGATTTTTAATTCGTAACTGAGTTGAGATTTTTACTATATTTTCAGCACACAGAAAAACCAGCAAGACATTAAGCACTAGCTCCTATACCTGAGGCACATATGAAGCTTGAACTTTTTTAAAATGCCATTTAAAAAAATTCAAAGAAGAGTTAGTGGACCGGGAGCCTATTGCAATAATTATCTGCAAAACAGGTAAATCAAGTGTAATTTTATGTTAGGTAGTTTAGAATATATTTTGCATTCATGTAAAAATTTAACTTGAAATATAAAGTCGGTGGTTTAAATCAATTGACCGAGAATCGATTTATCGTGTGATCTAAACGTTATATACTTTGTTTTCAATAAACTAGAAAAATTAACATTTCACTTCTTCGCTTTCTAAAACTTAAAAAAAATTACGAACTGAAACACGTTTTTAAACTATCATTAGTAAACGCTCCTTCAAATTGGAATTCAAACGAATTAGCTCGCATTAACTTGTGAAACTTAGAAAAATATTCCAGTTTTTTTATTTTTTATTATTAAAAAGTAGAGAAGTGAAGTGTTAGTTTTAATTAAGACAGTTTTTCAATAACAATCGTTAAACTTATACGCTCATGAAATTGTTTTTTTCTGAATATATAAATATATTTATACATATATATATAAATATATTTAATATATATATATATATATATATATATATATATATATATATATATATATATATATATATATATATATATATATATATATATATATATATATATATATATATATATATATATATATATATATATATATATATATATATATATATATATATATATATATATATATATATATAAATATATATAGTTATTTATAGGTATATAATATATATTTATATATATATATATATATATATATATATATATATATATATATATATATATATATATATATATATATATATATATATATATATATATATATATATATATATATATATATATATATATATATATATATATATATATATATATATCATAAATATATATATATATATATATATATATATATATATATATATATATATATATATATATATATATATATATATATATATATATATATATATATATATATATATATATATATATATATATATATATATATATATATATATATATATATATATATATATATATATATATATATATATATATATATATATATATATATATAGAAGATATATATATATATATATATATATATATATATATATATATATATATATATATATATATATATATATATATATATATATATATATATATATATATATATATATATATATATATATATATATATATATATATATATATATATATATATATATATATATATATATATATATATATATATATATATATATATATATATATATATATATATATATATATATATATATATATATATATATATATATATATATATATATATATATATATATATATATATATATATATATATATATATATATATATATATATATATATATATATATATATATATATATATATATATATATATATATATATATATATATATATATATATATATATATATATATATATATATATATATATATATATATATATATATATATATATATATATATATATATATATATATATGTATATATACACACTACAAAAATGTCATGTAAATGTCTGTCCCCTGAGACCGACACATGCAAGCGTTCTTTAGCACATAAGAATGAGTTCAAAGAGATGAGAAAATAAATGCAATCAAACACATGTTTCGTCGATTTGCGTATTTGTCAGTTTCAGGAGACATAATTTTACACGAAATCTTTCTTTACGTTCCCCGACTTTTTACAAACATTAATCACGTCTCGTGTAAAATTCATAATTTCTAAGTGTGTATATATATATATATATATATATATATATATATATATATATATATATATATATATATATATATATATATATATATATATATATATATATATATATATATATATATATATATATATATATATATATATATATATATATATATATATATATATATATATATATATATATATATATATATATATATATATATATATATATATATATATATATATATATATATATATATATATATATATATATATATATATATATATATATATATATATATATATATATATATATATATATATATATATACTCATAGGTGAACATTGTTGGGAGTAACAAATTGACAGCTAGTCAACATCGATTGGAGTCAAGATCACGTTGACTGATTATCAACTTGTAACTCCCAATCAGTGATGGAATTCTCACCAAAATATCAATTCATCGTGCGATACGTTTTCACTTGGGAACTTCCCGTTCCAAAGCAGTAAGCTATTTTTCAAACATTGTTTCTGTCGCTAGAGTAAAACGAAACTATTGCCTACGGTGTAATGATTGCCCTAAATCGACAAAAATCACACGGTATAGTGTACTGGTAGCCTCAATCACTGTATACATTAGGGTTTCACCAATTTGTTTATTTCGTAGAAACAAATTGAAAAACAGAAAAGATCTAGTCTCCCCAGCCGCATTCTTTATTTAGTGCATGTCGAGGTACTTCAGCATTTGGTAAAACCGAGACTTAAATGATTGTATGCTCCAATAATTTTCTATGAATTACTTTAACTAGTTCTCTTACGACGTAAAAAAAAAATAGTAGGAAAATATCACCTCGGCAAGTTCATCAGACATCATTTTTTGAAATTTAGTTATCGTGAAATGAGTTATCGACAAACATGTTTTACTAATAATGAATGTCGTCCCATACTTGCCACCAACCCAACGTCGCAGTGACAAAACTTCGGTGACGCGCCTGCTTTTGATAATCAAGTGTACTTTTTGGTAATAAGTAATACCACAGAGAACAGGCATCCAAGCTGGAGTGCGCGCTGTGTGTAAATTTCTATAACTGCCATTTTAAAATTACTTTTTTTTTCGTTAGTTTTGTTTTGGTGAATCGTATGTTGATGGCGCCGCCTGCTCGCCTTGAGATTTGATAGTCTGTCAATTTTAGTTTGATGAAACCTAGACAGTATATTGGGAATAAAATGTTCGAGCCTGGATGTCTGTTCTCTGTGGTAATAAGTAATTCAATTGAAACGTAAGCGATCGTTTCATGATCTGTTTGTGAATAGGTGAATCACATAAAAGAGTGATGAGAGTTGAAATTTTCGCTGTGAAGCATTAAAAGGCAAAATAATCGCTATCGTTATATAAATATAATGTCTTCATATAAATATAATATAAGCAATCTTCATATAAATGACATACTTGCTGTGATCCGGCTAGAGCTTTCATGTACTTTTGATGAAAAAATTGAAAATTCGTATCATCGTACCAAAGGTTATAATCTTGGCTATAATCTTCCAGATCATTCCTGTGATGCTTGATTTGCGGAAAACTAGTCGAAATCAATAGAAAATCTTAAAATATGGCACCACACGAGGGACATTTGATTTACTTACTTTCAAATATGAGCTAAATAGTGGTTTGATAACCACGATTTTCATATAAAAAATGGTACAGATGACGTTTTCTCTCATGTCTTAACTTACGTACCCTACATTGATGCTGCATTGAATTAGCCTATATTTCTCAAGAGAACAACCAAAACCAACATTTTAGAAAAGCTTGAAAAGAAAACACGTTCAGCGTTGTTTTCTAAGGCATTCAGAACATATACTAGAGCATCTGGTGGAGACTGGCGGAAAATATGCTCAAAAATAGACCAGATGCTACTCAAATTCCGTTGCATAGGACCACCAAACATTAATCAATTTGCATGCTTCGTCCGGCTATCCGTAACTTAGTTTGTGGTAGCTATCCTCAAGTAAATCGGTTACATTTTCTCTTTCTCTTCACTAGATTCACCTACATATTCTATCAGGTACGCATCTCACTGCTTGTTTACGTAGGAGAATGTATTCAGCCGGAGTGTCAACATTATTGTACTAACTCAACTGTTCCATTTAATCAAACAAATGCAAGCAGTACGGTTTTACGAATATTTCATTGCATTGCCAAATGCACCACATGTTTTCGACAGAAGCAAGTATTTTTTTGTAAGATTTTCTTGACATAGCTTTAAACATAAAGTGGAATTTAAGTAACACATTGGTTTGTCGGTGGTTGTACTACAATAAAATAACAGGCAACTCGCTCCATGGATCCCATGTTTTGCCTATGTTTGCAGCGGTACATAAGGAGAAAAACAATTTGAATCAGTATAGGAAAAAGTAAATTCAGAGCTCTTGAAATTAAATGATTTTCCCAAAAACATTTGGTAGACGGAATTGCTCTCCTCCTGTACGTGTTATGTTTTCGATCAGACTCATTCCCTACTAAGATACATAAGATACAAATATCAAAGTGCGCGTCTTCTGTGTTACAAGGTGTAGTAAATCTCTACAATGATTGGCTTCTGTATATGCTAAATTAATTGGAATGCCTTATATGAGTGTGCTCGGTCTACGAAGGGGTACATTGTTTATACACGGGCATTTTATAATCATATTCGCTTCGATTTCCAATGTTTATTTGTTCCTCCGAAAAAAAAAGAGCAAAATCTTATTTGACTCTCAATGCTCTTCTTCCATTGGCAACGATGCTTGCTCTGGGCAATCCAATGAATTCAACTCATTCAAATACAATAATAATGAGTTCTCTCTTGCTGTTTGAAATCTCCTCGGAGAAATGCGATTACCATTGGATATACGTTTTGAGCCTATATATTCTCTATTTATTTTCAGCCAGGAAAACTCGGAGTTTCTGCAACTTTATCAAAATCAAATGCACCAGTCTTCAGTGAACGTTGGATATAGTAACATAGTTTATGGTAGTAACAATAGTGCACAGCATGGTTCGACAAAATGTGGCTCCACAACAACAACACTAGCAGGTACGTGTGTCCTAATCGATGAACTGTTAACACCAATTATGTATTCATAAATGTTCATCAAACATTTATAGCTCATTTATCCATACGTTATTTTATCAATTAGGTTGGAGGCGTTTATAAATATCTGTTTTTTTGTACGAGCTCGCACTGTGAATTTTAGCTGAATACGTCTTTAACCTTGAAATGTCATAAATTTCAAAATTGCGAATCACGTGTAACGAGCCGAGTGAGCAAACCAGCATTGGTAGAAATAATTAATTGCAATTAATTCATTGAAGTGGCTCGGCTGAATTATGAAGATTATGGGTTCAAGTGATGTGACGCAAAAATTCCCAGGATTCGAGTATGGAGTTTTGTTTCCCCTTTGGGTGCAGTGAATAATACACGTGCTTGAATTATTTATTTTGAATAAAACAGAAGGTTTTGGTCTTTTTAGAGTTGATATTTTGGTTGTCTTCTGAAAATCAATACACAGTTCGTTATTTTTTTCTGGTTATTAAATTCCAAAAGGTAAACGTCGTTTCTGTTCTTTACAGAAATCAATTTATCATGTCAGATTATACTTAATGTAATGCTTTGTGGAAATCAAGTATTTTAGAGAGCAAATGCAACTGCTACAATTATGCGATTCACGGCAGTCATACCAAATTTCATGCATGCATTTTTACCGAATGTTGTGTTAAATATGATATTATATTTAATATATCACATAAATACATTTTCCATCTATGCTGAATATCAATTATCTTTTTTTGATGCGTAGGATTTCTTTTATTTTCAACAGATACAGCATTAAAACTTAACATTAGTTCTCGTTTGGATAACCAGATAGAAATAACATTGAAAAAATGGGTAGACTTTCGATTAATCGAATGGTAAAATTTAAAAAATATGGTTTGGCATCGAATTAGAGAGCTTTTGCAGTGTTTCCATGTCGATTTTGGCCCAACACTCTTGAATTGCTGTAAATGCTATCAAAGTTACGTCCGTTTGCATAAACCATAGCGGTCAAGACTCCCCAGAGGTTTTCAATGGGATTGCAATCCGAACTACAAACTGGCCAGCGGAATGTTTTTCTCAACAAACCACAATCCAACTGACGATATCGTCATTCGTGTCGTTCTCAATATTACCGATCAAAACATCTTCGAAAAGCTACAGGTACATGTTGGAATTCATCCGGGTTGAAATAAAACAAATCGGAAGCTTTGCACGGTAGGCGAAAGTACCTTAAACCATCAAACATCCACCCCTAAAGTTTCGCTTCGATCTCACGACACCAGTTTAATTGAAATCATACCAGTAGCATCTGTAAGTTAAGGCGCCCACTGATGTGGTGGAGGTGTGGTATCACATACCATGTCAAAATATCGAGTCAAAGTCTTCTGGCGAGAGGTAAACGTCGACAAGGTGTTTTGACATGCTAGCAGATGCCGCACCTCCGCAATATCAGTGGGTGCCTGGCCTAATAGTCCGGTGCGTCTAAATTAAACTTCTTCTCGTCAGAAAACACAACATTTCACCATTCAGCCTTCCAATCCATGTACTTCCCGACGAAACGTTGTTCGAATGTTTACATCCACCGTTATCGGTTTGATGTGTGTGTGCTTGCAAACTGTTTCCTTCTAAAGAAAGTAGCTCAAGTACACTACAAAACGATCAAAGATATCCCAATTGAAAATTTGTTTGCGATATATATATATTTACTTAAGACATTTAAAAAAATCGATCAGAAAAGTTATAGTGCAGTTTTTCACCATCCTCCGTAAATGAAAACCGAGGTGAAGGTTTAACAATGGAACAAAAGCATTATACTAACCTTAACGACCGGCAAGACGGTCATTTTTATCGGTTTACGAGTACACGGTGTTCAATAAGTTTGGATACCCTTTCAAAATAGGTTAAAAAAAATGGAATAATTTTTTTCTGGGTTCATTTTATTGAAAACAAATAAAAAGGAACGTTAACAACACTTCTCTTGGAATGACCCCCCTCCCCTCCCCCTTTGTACTTCTTCACTCACGAGCTACAAAAGTTTCTCGTGCGCGTCGCACGCGGCACGCTTGGACTGCATAGGTATTTCGTCCCAGACACTTTGCCACTAATAACATGTCCAAGATGAACTAATTCCTTTACAAAAAAAATGTTTTTGCTCCAATTTACTTTGATGTTAGCTTTCTGAAGTCTTTGCAGCACTGTAATTAGGGTTTCCCTACAATTATTTGAATCCTTTCCTGCTATCAACACATCATCCAAATATACCGAAACATGTTTAATTCCATTCAGAACTTGGTCCATCACTTGCTGAAAAATCGCAGCACTGGATGAAGCACTTTTAATTTTGATTTCATCAACGATTGTCCGGTTTTTTTCGGAGCTAGAAAATATAAAATTCACAAAAACGTTTCTCCAATTCTTAAAAAGTACATCCAACCACTGCATTCCCAGTAAGGGGGTAAAATGGTTGTCGCAATTGAGCACAAAAAGCTTCAATTTTGTCGAACTATCCTTAAAACTAACCATAACATCTACTTCTCCCTGTATCACAAGGCTTCCACCATTCACAACAACCAAATTCCTAAGACTTTTTGTTAAAACTTTTGAAAAATTATCAAAATATTGCTTTTTGCTCATAACAGTTACAGAGGAACCACTATCCACTTCCATATCAAGAGAAACATTCTCAATTAGTACTCTCAAAAGACAGGGTTCACTCGTATGACCAATAGACAGAACGTGCATACATTGAAGAACATTTTTCTCACCATCCGCATCATTCGCACTGTCTGAATCCGTTTGCATCCTGTTTGCCATGTTGCTCAGGAATTCGTCCGGGTTGGAACCAGAAGTAATTGGATTGATCATGTTTACTGTATCCCTATGCATGTTTTTTTTTAAAATTTGAAACACTTTCTTTTGATGTGCCCCTTGACACCACAAAAATCGCACACCATTTGCGAATAATCTGGACGGCCAAGATGACGACTTTTCTTCTCGCTGTCTTGTCAGCTGTTCTGCCATTGCTTATTTTGCCTCCATTGCTCCTTATGATAAGGAGAATAGCCCAGTCTGCTCTTTACTGATCTTCGATTTAGCTCTACTTTGAAATCTTTGCCCTTAGATCTGGCCAAATCAAAAGTATCCGCCAACTTATTAAATGTTGACCCATTGCTGTCTGAAGCTCTCATTGATGCAATTTGTTCAATACTTATTCGATTGTTATTGCAGTCCATATTTTTAGCGTTGTTCCTGGCAATTTCACAAGGTAGTAATTATTTTCTCCGCGGTCTCTTAAGTTAACTTCTCTTCGTTAAGCAATCGTTGCTGAAGAGATTTGTCCAGAATACCAGCAACAATACGATCACGAATAGCCATTTGTTTAAAATTTTCAAAATTGCAAAATTCGGCATGTAATTTTACAGACAACATGGAATCCTCTAACGATTCATCCGGTTGCTGCACTCTCATATTAAACTTTAATCGCTGCACAAGATCTGGGGTGGCATTACGTAGCTCGAAACGAACGACTTTTTGTACGAACGCTTGTGACAAAAAGTTCTTCGTTTCGAGATCCGCAATACGGCTCCTGATTCTGCCTTGTCCAAACGTGCTCTCAATTTTGCAACCATATCGGCATAGGGAACTGCAGCCAACTCACTATTGGGATAATGTAGTTTGAGTTCCCTAAAAATTGTAGGGCCACTCAAAGTTATAAAATGGTCTCGTTTATCTTCGTCGTCTATTCATGTTGAAAATGAAACCCAAACGTTCAACCCAATCCCCAAACTAGTTACCTTTGCGTAAAGGTTCTATTGTACTATTGATGGTGGACTGAGCAATGTTAAATTTAAAAAAATACCTCTGCCCAATAAAACAATAATCTTTAAAATAAAAAAAATAATGGTTGCACGTACTGGTTCTAAAAAAAAAGAGATAGATACTTGCCACGTTTGCCCTTTGGCAACCCCGCAACTCGTCACTTGACAACAAATTCCAACTATCCAAGAAGGACCGAAGAAAAAAAATTAGGCGCTCCCTCCAAGTCGGACCCCTGATCTGTTCAATTGTAAATAGTTGAAGCGTCGTGGAAATCATCTTAAGCACCGATGGATCAACGCATAGCAATGGCGAATCCTGTTGGCCAATGTTTCTAAAGACACTTCCTATTGAGATAAAAGAAAAACTCTCTTAGCAAATGAATACAACACCCTATTGTAAAAATTTCTTTTCAATTATTCCAACTATTTTCTCTTCGATGAAAAGAAACGTTGACACATAGCACCTTATAATTGTCGGTCAAGCGAAATGGCGCCTAAAACAAGCTAATACAACCAACAATGGCACCTACGATAATCTTCAATAAAACACTCAATCTACCAAAAAATTGTTCAATAAACCCACCGACGAAAAACTCACCCTACCAGAACGGAACCGTCATTCTGGTTTGGATAAAATCCTCTATCAGCGGCGAAGTGACTCCTACGAAGTAGCTCACAAATGAACATTCTGCTGCTAACTTTTTATTTGCTCGCGCTGATGGCACTTGCCGTCAAGGTAATGGATGAAAAACCGCCCAATAAAGAGCTGCACTGTACGCGGAAAAGATATCTCCACCTTCCTATCACTTTAACTTCCGAATTTAATTCGACCGCACTTCACTTTCTGAAATCTAATTATTTTTCCTCGTCGCCAACTAAAAAGTACGAGAACACTGATCCGAGACACTGAATAACAAGGTGAAAACACGGGAGTTGGAGATAAAATAAATAGAAACTCAACTGGTTGCTTAGAGGTGTAACATACGAATGCCTAACTCGTTTATTCCTTTATCCGATCAGACCTGGGGCCGTATTGCGGATCTCGAAACGAAGAACTTTTTCTCACAAGCGTTCGTACAAAAAGTCGTTCGTTTCGAGCTACGAAATGCCATCCCTGTTTCTGCAGAATCATCTGTTATCTTATCTTGTTTGTATTGGTGTCCGTTCAACGGAATCGTTTCTTGTATACACGGTGAGCTACAAACTACTATAGACACTTAAGTAATAGACCGGCCAACGTGAATCTGGCACAGTTGATGTATCCAAAACAACTGTCAAATCGTATGGAAAATGTTCGTTTTGGATACAACATGGCGGCACGTTGGCAGGTCTATTACTTGAGTGTCTATACAAACTACTCATTATAAAACACGGTTACAATGAACTACTTATTACTCGACTCTGTAATTGCAAACACCTCATATACCTCTCACGCCAAAGTCACAAGTTCAAATCTCACCCCCGGACAAGTTATGAAAATGCCCAAAAGCGGTGTTTCAGTGGCTACGACGGGAGATGTGCAAAAAATCTCGACAATCAGGGAAAAAAAAGTTGCCTGGTCTGAAAAAAAAAACACTTTTTCTCTGATGGATCGGGAAGCCAATTTAAAAATAAAATGACAGCTTTTAATTTATGCCAAATGCAAAGAGATTTCGGTCTTAATGTGGAATGGAATTTTTCCGCAACATGTCATGTAAAATGTTCATGTAACGCGTTAGGAGGAGTATTAAAACGCTATGCAACAAAAGCAAGTTTACTAGGCAATCTCATAATTACGGCTTCCAAAATACAGTACGTCTATTATTCAGAGCTTGGTTTCAAAACAATGAAAATGAAATTGAAAAACCACTATGCTCGCGTGAAACAAATTTCAGGAACCCATTCATATCATTGTTTTAAACCCAAAGAACAATATAGTAATGCTGTACATCCAATGATGCGCGGAGCGAAACTAGTTAGAATCAGTTGATAACTCGAACAAAAGAAGATATAACGTTCTGGTGTCTTTTGCATGCTTTTTTTTTTTGAGCTCATGTTACATTATTGGAAAAGGTGTCCTAAGTGCCTTATATTATAAATAACACAATTCATTCCCATATTTTTTTTAAAAAAGGGGGATAAAATGGCAAAGTTGCAGAATCTAAAAAGTTTGAAATTTTTTCTCTAAAAATATCAAAAACCGAAAGTCAATTTTCATAAATAATCAATTGTCTATGGTTTCGTTGTCAATGCAATTTTAAAAATATTCCTTTATATAGAAAGCTTTACAGTATCTCGAATTGATCAAAATAAATAAATAATATTCAATCAGACTGTTTTTTTTTACTTAGTTCGTTTATTTGTAAGACTCAGACGTGTGTGACACTTTGCGGAGCCGATATTCAATTTTGTAATCTACAATGATTTACTTTATTCTGTTAGTAAGTGGGGCACCAATTACTCGTGGCTGGCTCGAGGTTAACGGGTCACATTATCGCTTGGAAGGGACTAGGCAGGTAACTTATTTAAGTTAATAATTGCTGCTCATGGCTGCGGCTACAATCAAGTCCTCGGTTCCTTTCAGGAGCTAGGTGCAGACGGTTGACCTTGCTGGGCAGGTACAAATAGCAGTATTTAAGATTGGGGCCAGAAGGAAAGTATATGGGACACAATGGCGGAGCATTTACTAGCGTGGAGGGGAGGGGTGGTGACATTACACATTAAGGTCAGACAAAGGAATCCGTAGATCGCTTGCATGTAGGGGAGATCATTCCCAAAACATTCTTACCTCGCGGGTTGTCTACCTCGGGCCACTACGGTATCCAATAGTCGTGCTCTGGAGGCATCGTTATCCGGGCAATACCAAACTCGTGATCGATGTCATCATAACCGGTTCCGCACCTACATATGTTGCTATCGCCGAGATTGGTAGAGATGTAGAGATGTGCGTCTAGCGAGTAGTGGTTGGACATAAGTCTTGACATCACACGAATGAAGCCGCGACTTACATCCAGACCTTTGAACCACGATCTTGAAGAACCATTTGGAATAATGGAATGTAACCACCGCCCAAGAGAATTACTTGTCCAATCGTTTAATAAAACCAAGCAGCCAAGTAAAGTGATATACCACACTGCTCAGTGGGGTATAATTTATTTCCATGCTTTTCTGCTGCGCAAAGCATGCAACACAAAAAAAAGCCCAGGATGTGTTATGAGGGATTCCGTATCGTCTATAATTTACATACCATGTTTCAATTTTCCAGTTAGTACTTTTTTGCAGAGCTCCCAACAGCAGATCCAACTCGGTACACTCAGAGCGTTTTCAGGCGAAATAACCTGGAAATGTGGAAAATTATTTTCGATATTTTTTTTATTTCGATGAAACTTTGCATACGCGTTTGGCTTAGGAGACTGAGCATTTTCTGCGGTAACATAGATTTGTGTGACTAACTAGTCAGTTTTAAAAATGGCATAAGCATTTTGAATAGCACTTCAATTAATAATTTGTAGCTCGAAA
Organism: Aedes koreicus; assembly: GCA_024533555.2. Taxonomy (NCBI): domain Eukaryota; kingdom Metazoa; phylum Arthropoda; class Insecta; order Diptera; family Culicidae; genus Aedes; species Aedes koreicus. The sequence goes on from JAHHFK020000509.1 coordinate 398,555, forward strand.
ACCTTTAGTTGTACAAAAAAACTGTTTAACAACAAGTTGTGACCCTATGTATAAAGGTTGTGAAAAAAATATACACTGAGAAAAAAAAATTCGGAAATCGACAATTAACATGACAATTTAAATATTTAAAAAAAAAAAATTATTTTATTATTTTTTGACTATGAAAACTTGAAGTTATTACGCAAATTTAAGTTAAGACTCCAGGATAAAGAAAGTTAAGGGAAAAAAGTTTCTTGAAAATCAACTTGCGGTGCATTTCTCAAAATTTCAATATTTGCGAGAATAAACGTATTCTGATTATGATTATGATTTTTGAAGTATTTTTAAATGTTTAAGCTTCTGATGATGACCTACGTAAGAGCATCCGTTCTCGAGATATTTGCGATTTAATTTTATCATACTCGAATAATTTAAAAAAATCTGAAACAGTGACCCGCTCCCGCATCCGGACGAGCTTTCGATCATCAGATAAGGAACATTGGTGAGGTCGTTTTATATTATCAAAAATATGTCTTAACTATATACACGCCAGGATCAAGAATTTCCATTTTTGATTCTGGAAGTGTGAAAACTCTTCACATATCCATTTGATGTGTTAGGATTTTCATGCGGGGCTTATTGTACATGAAGATAACCTCAGAATGTACGTGTATGAACAGGCATTCTTGAAATGGGTCGTTGGATTTTCAATAGAGCTGTCACCTTCAATCTCCAGGGTTAAAAATGTTTGCACATCGTGATAACATATAAATCAACGAAGAAATGCAGACAAGTTTCTTCCATAAAAGCACTGCCGGTCAGTGGGAGATTGATTGTAAAGACACACACAGACACACACACTCGAATAATTTAAAAAAACACGACATTTTCATAAGTTTTTCTAGATTCTCCAACAACAAGAGTTAGTTTTTCGAAATGTTTAAGTCGAGTTGTTTAACAAAGGTATAGCTGGAATCAACGTTTCCCCGGTATCATCATCAAAACTGAAGCAGGTTCACTATCCTCGGAGAAAATATTTAAATAAGGCTTGCTTCATTTAGAATTGGAACAAACTTTTGCTCATATTGTGGCGCTCCTGGTGGACGGATTTGGCGCCCACGTGTCGGGAATTTTATCAGCTTCACGTGTGTATTTTTGATATTCCGCAAATCGACTGTACTTTGTAAACAATCAACATGGAAGCCGAAAGAAGGGAAAAAATTTTGCACAGTTATTTGGAAAATCCATTGTGGTCTGCATCTAGGCTAGCTAAACAGCTGAAATTGCCCAGAAATACCGTATGGCGCGTTATCAAACGGTATAAGGAAACATTGACGACGATTCGGAAGCCTCAAGCCAATCGTCGGAGTGGAACTGTCGACCGGAAACTGCGTGGTAAGATTTTGAAGACGATTAAGAGGAATCCCAATCTATCGGACCGTGATTTGGCAAGAAAATTCGGTGCTGCCCATAGTACCGTAAGGAGAACACGACTCCGGGAAGGAATCAAGTCGTATCGAGCTAGCAAACAGCCAAATCGGACCATAAAGCAGAATAGTGTGGCCAAAATCCGTGCTCGGAAGCTATACGACCAGGTGCTGACCAAGTTCGACGGGTGTCTTCTGATGGAGATGAAACCTATGTCAAGGCTGATTTCGGGCAAATCCCAGTTCAAAAATTTTACTTGGCAACGGCTCGGGGGGATGTTCCAGCCAAATTGAAATTTGTTTTTGCCAACAAATTTGCACGAAAATTCATGATTTGGCAGGGCATTTGCAGCTGTGGCAAAAAAACGAAAGTTTTCGTTACAAATAAGACAATGGCGTCGGAACTATACCAAAAAGAGTGTCTCCAAAAACGAATTTTGCCGTTCATTCGATCCCACGACCATCCCGTATTGTTTTGGCCAGATTTGGCAAGCTGTCATTACAGCAAAGTCGTTCAAGAATGGTATGCAGAGAAAGGGGTCCAGGTTGTTCCGAAAAACCTTAACCCAGCCAACTGCCCCCAGTTCCGCCCTATTGAGAAATACTGGGCAATCATGAAGAGGAGACTCAAGGCAAAGGGAAAGGTTGTCAAAGACATCAATCAGATGAAGACCTGGTGGAATAAGATAGCTAAAACTATGGACGAAGAAGGTGTGCGCCGCCTAATGAGCCGTGTTACAGGAAAAACTCGACAATTCCTTCGAAACCGTGACGAATAATTTTATCCGTATTTTTTTTTAAAAGTATTAAGAAAACGCTACATTTGTATAAAAAAAAATCTTGAATTCAATAATAAATAACTGAAATACAGGCAATTGTTTTTGTTCCAATTCTATCTGAAGCAAGCTTTATTACTGACGGTTTATAAAAAAACATTTTCGGATATAAAAAGGAGGATACCCGGGTTTTGTTTAAAAAAAGGGGGGTTGATTTTGAGGAGATATTTTTTTTGTGGAAAAAAAAATTGGGGGGGCGGGAAGATTAAAAAAAAAAAAAAAAAAAAAAACACCACCTTTTAAAAAATTTTTGAAAAAAACGGTTATGGAACAGTTTAACACACACTAATACATTGTGAAGCAGGCTCGTCGCATAGCGGAAGTCAAACGAGTATTGGCTACCCCCAACGAAAGGATAGGAAGCGGTTTGACGCCGGAAGTAAAAAATGAGATATTGGAGTTATACGACAGTGACCAGATAAGCAGAGACATGACAGCACTAAGGGATTACGTTTCAGTAAGAAAAGATGGTAAGCGACAGCATGTGCAAAAAAGACTTTTGATGTGTTCACTTCGTGAGGCTTATAATGGCTTCAAAGAGATTAGTGAGACCAATATTGGCTTCAGTTCGTTTGCAGCTTTAAAGCCAAAGCAATGTAAATTATTTGGCAGCTCAGGTTCTACTAGTATTTGTGTCTGTACCATTCACGAGAATATTGAATTGATGCTACATAGTCTTAAAAAATATGCTTTCCAAAATGATACGAAATTTTACTTCGAATAACTATTATGCAACACATCGTCAAGATCGAAATATTGTTATCTCTGTGAATGTGAAAATTGTCCAAGCCGGTTAGCTTTTGAAAATAACTTTTTCAAGGAACTGGAGGATGGTAATGCATTTGAAATATCTTTCGAACAGTGGATTTCAACAGACCGGTGTAATCTAGAGACCCTCTTACAACCAGTTGATGAATTTTTATCATATATTACCGAAAAGTTAGAAAAGTTAGATTATATCAAAATCGAACAATCCCCGTTTTTGAGACACACGAAAAATAATTTCAGCAATGGCGAAGTTGTCATACTGTGTGATTTTTCCGAAAATTATATATTTGTTCTTCAAGATGCCGTTCAAAGTAGTTATTGGAATAATAACCAAGCCACAATTCATCCCTCTGTTATTTACTATGTCGAATCAGGAGCGCTTAAGAATCTTAGCTTTATCGTTATATCGGAAGTACTTGAACATGACACAATAGCGGTTCAGATATTTATTTCAAAACTAAAGAGCTTTTTGAAAAACAAACTAACGTAGTTGAAGCAAGCGATATTCATGTCTGATGGAGCTGCATCCCAATATAAAAATAGGAAAAATTTGGCAAGCCTTTGTAAATTCAAATCAGATTATCAAAAATCAGTGAAAAGTTTTTTCAATCCTTTTTCCCTATTTCTTATGGTGTTTATAGAATCGTCTTGCTGGCTAAGAGTGAGTTGTGGGAAACTAAACGCATATTTCGAAAAAGGTATATTTGTGATGCTGGAGAACCATGAATAATTTATGAAAAGGCCGTATTTTCTGCTGTAAATATACTGCAACATCGAAACACGTTTATTTTGGCAAATAGTTGAGATTTTAGAAATGCTTTAAAAGTTGACCTTAGAGACCCTTTTTTCCCTTCAGATCTCTCCGACCTGAAGTTTTCTCCAAAACTGACGTTAGAGCTTCAAGTTTCTACACACAGTGTATAAAGGTAATAAGAAGCAAAATAGGCATGTTTAACAAAAGTTTTAAAAATACTGTTAGAACTATTTTCCTCATATTCTTTGAATCGTTCATCCAATTGCCTTGCTGTCAAAGAGAGAGTTGTAGGAAACTTAACAAACATTTCGACAAACGTTTTGTGGTTACAGAAGAAACGCGAATAATTTATTATTTTTTTTATTTATATAATTTATTTGTACAGTCTCAATCGAATCAACTTTACAAAGCCAAGTTTTCATATTTATATACATCAGTTATCTTAGAACTAACGTTCAGGGGAAAGAACCGATTACTCGCGGCCGTCTCGAGGTTAATACACTCAGTAGCAAAAAAAAAGCCGAGCAAAATTTTGCTTCCAAAAAACGCCATATTCAATCTTCTGTAATTTTGTCAATTATCAATGTGCCCAAAATTGTGCCCAAAATTTTATAATGATAGAGTTTATAAATTTGAAGTTTTCATACCTTATGTGAAAAAAGTCGTTTTTGAATATACCAATTTCAAAAATCCGTATTTCTGTGAAAAATTTAGGTAGCATACTAAAAATGTCAATGCCTTAAAAAACATAGGAAAAAATGTGGACAAAATTTGAACTGTTTTCATCAAGTTTTTTCACATATGGTATGAAAACTTCAAATTTATAAACTCTATCAATATAAAATTTTGATCAAATAATTTTTTTACATTGGTTATAATGTTGTCAAATTTTCAGTCAAAAATATTGATAATTGACAAAGTTACAGAAGGTTGAACATGGTGTTTTTTGGAAGCAAAATTTTGCTCGGCTTTTTTTTTGTTACTGAGTGTAGGAATAACAATTAAACGGATAGGAAAATGGGCGGAAATTTGAAGTTTGGTTTACAAAGCACGTTTATTTTAAATTCGGAATTGGCTAAAAACGTATCACTATACGACTTGAACATGTTTGAGAAAGAAACAAAAACACATAAACACAGATACAAAAAACTTACTACAATCTAAGGCAAATGTTAGTCAAAAACATATAAATGAGTTTCATAAACTCCAGATCACGTACAGCCAAAATATCTCGAACCGGTACATTGGGTTGTCTACTTCGAGCCCGAAGGGAATCATAAAGCTCAGATCTGACTCCACGATGCTCAGCACATGACCAAATAATGTGATCTGCGTCCTGGTAACCTTGTCCACATTCACAGAGATTGCTGTCGCTCAGCCCAACTCGGTATAAATGAGCGTTCAAAGAATAATGATTGGACATGAGGCGAGACATCACACGAATGAAGTCTCGACCCACATCCATCTCCCCAAACCAAGATTTCTTCGACACCTTTGGGATGATAGAATATTGCCATCGCCACAAATCTCCTTTACTCTATTTATACTGTCAGCTGACGAGTGACTGTTGACGAAAAATAGGAAAAAAATCAATAAAGGCGATTTGTCGATTGTAAATATCGCCTACTATAGCAAGCGAGTCCACTCTCTCATTGCCCGGAATTGAACAATGAGATGGGAGCCATACAGAGGTGATGATAAAATAACGCGAAGATAAAGCACTTAGAAGCTCCTGTATTTTCATGAGAAAATACGAGGAGTGCTTTACCTTCCTCAATGAACGAATAGCCTCTATAAAACTGAGACTATCCGTGAAAATGTAATACTGATGCGGTGTTAGTGAGGAAACAATTTCTAGCGTCAAGTGTATTGCCGCTAATTCGGCGACATATACGGAACAAACGAATAATTTAAGAAAAGGTCTTATTTTCGAATATTATTAGAATATGATAAAATTAAATCGGAAATATCTCAAGAACGGATGCTCTTACGAAGATAATCATAAGGCGTTGAAATTTAATTAAATACTTCAAAAATCTGATTATATAATCAACATACGATTATTCTTGCATATATTAAAATTTTAAGAAATGCACCGAAAGTTGATGTTCTAAAAACTTTTTTTCCTGGCGTTTTTTCATCCTGAAGTTTTTGCTTAAATTTGCGTAATAAATTCAAATTTTCACAGTCAAAAACTAAAAGAAAATCAAAAAATTTTTTTTTGACTCAGCCAAATATGCAACAATCGATTACGTTTTTTGTTATAACTCATAAATCATTTGAGCTGGAAGCAATATTTAACTAGCTATACACTTGTCTAGATATGTGTAATAAGCCATTTGATAATATGTATCACGAAATGTTACACAACTCATTTTATTCGGTCCAAAACTTTCAAGGAATATGGATTTAATGTCGGTCTGTAAGCACCAAATCGGGTCTATTTTTGGATGCAACTTCGTCCCATTCGATAGATTTGTTATTAAATGTTGACTACCTTTGGTTTTTTTTTTTCTGATTTTCTGATTTAAGGCGTTGCCAGCTGTATTGGCTTCACCCAACACAAAATATCACAAATGAAGCTTTAATAAAACAGTTAAGAAACACTTAAATGAGTCTCACATATAATTTATCGGCCATCCGATAATAAAATCATAATAATTCACTCTACACAGATTTTGTTTCTTTGGTTTGTGTTGGAAAACATACAACCGGAACTCAGACATTTTGATTGAAAATTTTACCAGTAACAACTTTTTTAATATGCTTTTCACACAACAGGCTATAGTTGGAAACATAGAAATAAATATTTTTCCAACATTGGGTCTACGGTTTTTTAGTTAAATCATTGTTAGTTTAGCTATGTGAACAGTTAGTTTAGAGCGTGTGACTATTTTGTGTACATCTTGGCATCTTGGTTTATTGGTTTATTTAGCCAAATTTAGATCATTCGAAGATCGTGTAGATAATCTGTTCAGCTTAATCAGTCAAATCATGGTGTCTCAAAACGTAAGGAAATCGTTAATTACGCGGAAGTGAACAACTATAAATTGATTAATAATGTCTCAATTGCTTTGAAATAAATCGATCATCCTGATAGCAACATAATTTTGTTGATTATCGCCAAATTAATGACATATTCGGTAGGAATGAGGGAGCTAGGCTAACATTACATCCCGTTGCCATATTTAAGTTTTAATGTAAATTTTTGATTTTTTTTCCGAATTTTTTTTTTCAGTGTTTATTTTTTACATCTTTTACACATTGGGCCACAACTTGTTCTTAGACAGTTGTTTTTGTACAACCAAAGGTTTTTGAGCTGCACATTATTAATTGAAGTGCTATTCAAAATGCTTACGCCCTTTTTTAAAACTGACTCTTGAGTCCAAAATTTTTTTGCCTCAGTGGAAAAAACACTTACTTTCGTGGGTAAAACGAGTGTACAAATTTTCAATTAAATCAGAGACACTCGAAGTTGGTCGGTTGGTCATTTCGACACGCTCTTCAGCTTAATACTGATTTATTCTTTTTTTTCTCACATGGACAAAACATGCAGTGCATGGAAGAGTAAGATAAGTTTTTCTCATGTTCGAGCTTATTAACTCTATTTATAAGCGAATCCTGACTTTGGGCACGTCCTCACGGCCTTCTGGGAAGCATGATCAGTACTACAATTGTTTTGAGGCTTTCCATCTGCTTCTTAACAATTGCCACAGGACAGTTGTGTTAGTAGGTAGGATTACTTTTTTTTACTTACGCCATCTGCGTTTCTTAGTCAGAATTTCATATAGTTACTTCTGCTCACGAGTTCTCCATAGCCTGATATCTAAATCTATGTCGCATTTCAGGCATGCTTCATGTTTCGCATCACTTTATTATTATTCTCTCTCGAAACATTTCGTCGTCAGCTCCAAATTTCCTATAATGGATCGCATGCTTCATCTAAAATATCATGAGCAAAAAAAATTTTAATCACTACGTAGAGATTCCTTCAAAGCCAGGCTTATTGAAATGTACCGTTTTATTTTACATATAGTAACCACACAAGCACAGTAGAAGAGAAAGCAATAAAATCATGAGGCTACGCATTTTAGGTCTGATTACTTGATATTATTTACAGCATCTTTAGAATGAAATTCGAATAAAATTCGCTAATCCCCACACCATATTTAGTAGGCTTAGTAGTTTTCCTCATTTTGCACAAATGGTACCAAATGTTATTACCATGTTCGATCTAAATCATGAAATTACAAACAGTATTTTGTCGACTTACTTTTTGAAGCAAATCGTCCATTGATACTTGTGTCGTGCTTGTGCGTCATTATGGTGAGCAGAACATCCTGTACGGCCTTTGTTCTATTGAACACGTTTGAGACCAAAATATCCTGTAGAAGTCTAGTAAGCTTTCCTTTTAATGCAAAAATGGTACCAAATACTGTTCCTATGTTCTGTTTGAACAGTGAAACTGCATTTCTAGTTCTCTCGATACAACTGAATATTAAAGTGGCATGGCACATGGGAGCTGTGGGTAATACGAACAGGCTTAGTAAAGCTTCAATTTATGGATAAATAACTCTTGTTATCTGAAACTTATATGGAGTTTGTTACAGTCTGATGTTCTGTTTTACAACCTACCAAAAATTTGACATAAGGAGTTTTTAAATGTTTTATTGAAGAAAAAAAAACAGTCAAAATAATCCAACTTTGTTTGTACTGCGGGGAAAACGGATAATTTGTGGGGATAAGACGGACAGTAATGTAAATAAACAATATTTTTTGCCATAAGGAAAAGCATTCTTCAAAACAAGGTATGAGTTGATTGTAAATTTTATGTTATTGGAAAACTAGGTAAATCCCAACAAACATTTCATTTGATAACTTTTTAAATAATAAATTAGAAAAATTAAACGGAAACCCTTTTTCGAACTATTGCTAGTAAACGTGAACAAATTCCTTTTAATTCCACTAAAGGGTGTACCGTTTAAAATCCGCACACACTCAACTTGCTCAAACGTTTGATCCGTTGGGTAAAATTAATTGAAATTTTGTTTTAACATAGTTGAATGTATCACATGCAACTTTTTAGCCACATCTCGAACTGAGGCGTTCAGTTTCTGTTTAAAAGCCGCAATCGCGCGTTTGCGATCGTTCTCGTTGACCTGAGAGCTTTTTTTCGGATCTTCGCTTCCGATCAACAGTCAAACGTTCTTCGAACCGTTTTATGATACCAGATACCGAGGAATTCACAATTCCCAACTTTTTCCGATGGCACGATGCGACAGATCCTTATTCTCAAAGTACTCGTGCAAAACTTTTTCGCGCACTCACTGTTCTTCGTCATTTTGAAAACTTTTGCGCATCTGATGAAATTAACTCATAGAGTGTAAACAATACATTTTTCATTGAAATTTCTCTTGAGCTCATTGAAATTTTCATTACCACGCATTGGTTGCTTGAAGAGCAACGTCGCGGAGAAAATAGCCAACATTTTTGATTAGTATCCATATATAAATCTCTATTTGCCAAGTTAACATCAGCCATCAGGATATTCAATAAACGAAATATTAACAGTAAATTCGAGCCGAACTGCAACCCAGCAGATTGATTATGTGTAAACATATTCAGTGTACGGGGTAGGCTAGTTTCGTTGTAGTTCCTAGTTGTTCAAAGGTACATAATGGATTATTTGTAGATAATAGATAAGGTTAGTTGCTGGTAGTTATCAAATGTGAGCTCTAACTTTTCCGGCCAATATTCACTAACTCTAATTATTTTGCAGTTTTAGAAGCAAGTGTGTTCATATCTCAGGGGTTTTGAGGCCCTGATAAGGGCCGTTTTTCTGTTGCCTGAGTTGAGAAGATGCGAATTTAACCACCGAAATCCCTATCGCGCTAATGAAAACTAATGATTTAATCTCCACGCTGGTGTCTGGCGTAACAACTGAGGCCCGTCCTCTTTTATATAGTTTGATTCGCATTTCCTTCGTTAATAACCCCTTCCTGTCATGTTATGGTACCCGATGCTATTATATAAAACTGACCCGGCATGGCGAGCAGCTATCAGTAACACATATCAACTCTAAGCAGCAGCACACTCTACTACCTAGCAGCAGGAGTGTGACAATAAGAGGACCAGATTTATTCACGTTACCTGCTGCTGGCCATCCGCAACGACGAAGAGCTAAATAAACTTTCCTCCGGTTTGGCCATTTCACAGGGTGGTGTCCTGCCAAACGTCTTTTTTTTTATTAATCATTTATTTGTACAGGCTCAATCGAATCAACTTTACAGAGCCAAGTTTTCATATTTTTTTACATTATTTATCTTATAACTAAAGTTAGGGGGATAGAACCGATTACTCGCGGCCGTCTCGAGGTTAATAGGAATAACAAATTACGGATGGGAAGATGGGTGGGAATTTAAAGTATGGTATACATAACACATTAATTTTAAATTCTAAATTGTCAAAAAACTTAAAACTATACAATGTATGGATTTCTTTTAACTTGAACATTTTTTTGAAAAAGAAAAAAAACACACAAACACAGATAAAAAAAAAGAAAAAAAAACTTAAAGTAAACATACAGGTTAAACTAACTACAATCTAATGCTAATGTTAGTCAAAAACACATAAATTAATTGCATATACTCCAAATCACGCAAAGCCAAAATATCTCGAATTGGCACATTGGGTTGTCTACCTCGAGCCCGAAGGGAATCATTAAGCTCCGATCTGACTCCACGATGCTCAACACAAGACCAAATAACGTGATCTGCGTCCTGATAGCCTTGTCCACACTCACAGAGATTGCTGTCGCTCATCCCAACCCGGTATAAATGAGCGTTCAAAGAATAATGATTGGACATGAGGCGAGACATGACACGAATGAAGTCTCGTCCCACATCCATCCCCCTAAACCAAGATTTCTTCGACACCTTAGGGATGATAGAATGTTGCCATCGCCCCAAATCTCCTTTACTCCATTTATACTGCCAGCTGACGAGTGACTGTTGACGAAAAATAGTAAAAAATTCATTGAAGGCGATTTGTCGATCATAAATATCGCCTTCTATAGCGCCCACCTTTGCAAGCGAGTCCGCTTTCTCATTGCCCAGAATTGAACAATGAGAAGGGACCCATACAAAGGTGATGATAAAATAACGCGAAGATAAAGCACTTAGAAGCTCCTGTATTTTCATGAGAAAATACGAGGAGTGCTTTACCGGCCTCAAAGAGCGAATAGCCTCTATAGAACTGAGACTATCCGTGAAAATGAAGTACTGATCCGGTGTTAGTGAGGCAACGATTTCTAGCGTAAAGTGTATTGCCGCTAATTCGGCGACATATACGGAACAAGGAGCTTGAAGTTTACGATTGGCGCTATAAATTTCATTGTATATACCAAAGCCTGCAGACTCCTCTATCAATGATCCGTCAGTGAAGAACGATTTAGTGGAATTAACTTGGCCAAACTTTGCAGAAAATATCACAGGAGCAATCATAGGACGATGATGCTCTGGAATTCCACGAAGCTCTTGCTTCATGGATAAATCAAAATGAACCGAACTGCCGAAGTCGGAGAAGCAAACACGATTGGGAATATTTGGCGAAGGGCTGACATCCTGTGTTATGTACCAATGGTACAATGTCATGAAGCGAGTTTGAGGATTCAACTCGAGAAGCTTCTCAAAGTTTTCGATTACCTGGGGGTTCATAACTTCACACCTGGTGAGGAGCCGGAGAGACAATTCTGAAAATCGATCCGAGAGTGGCAACATGCCAGCCAGCACTTCCAGACTCATCGTATGAGTCGAGTGCATACAACCTAACGCGATACGAAGACACCGATACTGAATACGTTCCAGTTTAATGATATGCGACCGAGCCGCCGACTGAAAACAAAAACTACCGTATTCCATAACCGACAAAATCGTTGTCCGGTACAACGTTAGAAGATCTTGCGGATCTGCTCCCCACCAGGTTCCAGTTATTGTGCAGAAAAAGTTGATCCTTTGCTGGCATTTTCGCTTCAGATACTCAATGTGGGATCTCCAGGTGCACTTAGAATCGAACCAGACCCCAAGATATTTAAAGGACATGGAATGAGTTATCGGTGTACCCCAAATTTGAAGCTTCGGTTGTGCTGGGTTATGCTTCCTTGAAAAAACTACCAACTCAGTTTTCTCCGTAGAGAATTCGATACCTAGCTCTAGAGCCCAAGTAGACAAATTGTCTAAGGTATCCTGTAAGGGTCCTTGCAGATCGACCCCATTGGGTCCAGTGACCGACACTACGCCGTCATCTGCAAGTTGTCTCAACGTACAGTTGTCACTTAGACAACCGTCAATGTCTTTGACATAAAAATTATACAAAAGGGGGCTTAAACATGATCCCTGGGGGAGACCCATGTAGCTAAATCGAGAAGCTGTAGAGGTTCCATGAGAAAAGCTCATATGTTTCTCTGACAGCAAATTGTACAAAAAGTTATTCATTAATGGAGAAAAGCCACAAGCGTGGAGTTTATCTGAAAGAACTTCAACAGATACTGAATCAAAAGCCCCCTTTATGTCCAAGAATACAGAAGCCATTTGCTCTTTTTTAGCAAAAGCTAGCTGAATATCTGTGGAAAGTAACGCGAGACAGTCGTTCGTTCCCTTACCCCTACGGAAACCATATTGAGTATCTGAAAGCAGGTTGTTCGTCTCAACCCATTTGTCCAGACGGAAGAGGATCATTTTCTCCAACAACTTTCGAATGCAGGATAACATCGCGATGGGTCGATAGGAGTTGTGGTCGGACGCGGGTTTGCCAGGTTTTTGAATGGCGATAACTCTCACCCGCCTCCAATCATCCGGTACAATGTTGAGCTCCAAAAACTGATTAAACAAGTTCAACATGCGCCTCTTCGCGACGTCTGGAAGGTTCTTAAGCAAGTTGAACTTGATTCTATCAGCTCCTGGAGCCGTATTGCCACACGAAAGGAGCGCGAGAGAGAGTTCTACCATTGAGAAAGGTTGGCTGTTCTCATCTATCGAATTCTCGGTTTCGCGAGGAATGATCCGTGCCGGCACAGAATCTGGACAAACTTTTCGCGCGAACTTGAGGATCCATTGGTCCGAGTACTCCTCGCTCTCGTTGTTCGTAGTTCGGTTACGCAATCTTCGCGCCGTGTTCCAAAGAGTACTCATCGACGTCTCGCGCGATAGCCCGTCCACGAATCTTCGCCAGTATCCGCGTTTCTTGGCCTTGATGAGGCTCTTAAGTTCGCGTTCGAGAGCCGTGTATACTTCGAAGTGCTCAGGTGTTCCACGTCTACGGAAAACTTTAAACGCGTCGGACTTTTTACGGTAAACCTCGGTGCATTGCTGATCCCACCATGGAGAAGGAGGTTTCCTGCGAAATGACGTTCCTGGAACTGGTCGAGTTTGAGCTTGAAGCGCGCTGTCTAAGATCAGGTTGGAGAGGAAGTTATATTCCTCCAGCGGTGGAAGCTCTTCTACCGTCGTTACGGCTTCATCTACTGCTGTCCTGAACTTTGTCCAATCGATGTAACGGGTTAGATCATACGCGACGTTGATGGATTCCGACGGATTGAACCCGGTGGCAATCGAAATTTGTATGGGCAAGTGATCACTACCGTGGGGATCTTGAATCACATTCCATGTGCAATCCAACGATAATGAATTCGAACAAAGCGTGAGGTCTAATCTACTGCCAACTGAGGATGGACCAGCCAAACGTGTTACTTCTCCATTATTAAGAACTGTCATATTGAAGTTGTCACAGAGGTCATATAACAAGGAAGACCGGTTGTCGTCGTACAGTTCTCCCCAGCCTGTACCGTGAGAGTTAAAATCTCCCATGATCAACCGCGGAGCAGGAAGAACCGAACAAATATCTGAAAGTTGTTTTCGGTTTATTGAGGCTCTAGGAGGAATATAAACGGAAGCAATGCAAAGGCTTTTATTTTTAATAACAGCCTGACATGCGACAACTTCAATACCTGGAATAGGAGGAAAATTCACTCTATAGAAGGAGTAGCACTTTTTGATCCCCAGAAGTACTCCTCCTCCACGTGAATCCTCACGATCAAGACGAATAATATTGAAATCATGAAACGGAAGATCGATTTCGGAAGAGAGCCATGTTTCACAAAGAGCGAAAGCATCACAACCGGTATTGTGAGTTAAAAATTTGAATGATTCCAATTTAGGAATCAAACTTCGACAATTCCACTGTAGAACAGTGATCAAATCCCCGACCTCATTTGGAAAATTATCCATCGAAGGAGATGATAGCTGCAAGGAGGGGCCACTTAATTGTCAATTGCTTCAAAAAAGTCTTCACTGTTGGAAGCATTGCCAAAACAATGCTTTTGAGAGGGTCAGTAATTTCGAGGTACTTGAAGATACCTTCGACAATGTTATCAAATGAGAACAGCCCAGTCGAGGAAGGGGCTTCTGTTCTTAAAATCGGGGCATCAGGGGTTTTGGATGTCCCCGGAAGAGATGGAAAGTCCTGGGTGTAGTTAGTACTACGAAAACCAGGAGGAATTGGATTTTCCTTTTTCCCACCTTTTTTTGAAATGGGCATGCTGGTCTCGGGCTTCTTTTCAGCAACTTTCCGTGGGCGGACGCGTCTTCGCTTCCTTGAAGCACCTTCCGGAAAAGTGAACGATGTTCCCTCTTCAGCCGAATCAAAGTCAGACTCGTCATCTGACAGAGGAGCAAAGGGATTTGTATTGGCATTGGGTGATGGTGAGGCTTTTTTCACCATTTCGGCGAAAGATTGCCTGGAACGCTGTTTTAGCGAGCGTTCCAATTTTTCCCCGTGTTGTTTGTACGCCGGGCACGATGAGAGAGCATGAGGAGGAGTTCCCTTACAGAAAGCGCATTTTGGTGTGCTGTCTGCACAGGCGCCATCCTCATGTTTCTCTCCGCAGTTGGAGCAGCGTGCCTTATTGCCGCAATGGGAGGTCGTATGTCCCATCTGCTTGCATTTTTGGCAGATCATGACCCGAGGTACAAACAACCGCACAGGTAGTCGAAGTTTTCCCAACTCGACGTATTGAGGGAGGGCTGAGCCAGAGAAGGTCACACGAAACGAGTCTGACGGTGTAAACTTTTTTTCACCCTTATTGGTCGATACTGTGCCTAGTTGGCTCACATCCAGTATCTTAACTGGAGATAGCAGAGGGTTCTTGAATCGACCAACCCCCTGCTTTAGCAGGATCTCAGGGGTCAGACTTGTTTCGGTGACCACACCTTCAATTTCAATACCCCGAGCTGGGATATACACTCTATATTCTAGTGTAAAGAGCTGGGAGACAGCAATCTCATTAGCTTGCTTGAGGTTGGACACAACGACCCGAAGTTTATTTGGCCTGACTTTAATTATCTCGGTCACGGCCGAGAATCGTTTCGTCAGATCATTACTGATCTGATAAACGTTTAGAGGTTTCGTTTTGGGCTGGAAGTAAACAACCCATGGACCAGCTGAACTATCTGGATATGCACGTGATCTGGTAACTCTATGAGCTACCTCATCATTTCGCGTCATAGATGATTCGTCATCCGACAAATCATCCATGGTTCGCTTGTGGGAGCTTTAACGCTCAACCAATAACGCAATTATACACAATCAATCACAGATAAACAAACTAAAGCTAAGCACACTCTCTCACACACTCTCACACACTCTCACTCACTCTCACACACTCACACACAAAAAAAAAACTTAACTTAACTTATCTGAAATGTATCACTGATCTGCTGCAGCCGGGCGACGAATGTGCTGCTGCTGTCGAGCGACGATGTGTGGCCGCGTGTACCGGCTAGACGTGGAGCTGAACGATGATGATAATGATGACGATAATGATGGTGTTGCTGGTCGGTGGTAGTTGGTGGATGGCCGAATGCACGCCACACACGATGGACTGCTGGTGTGCGTGCCGTATAGATGCGGAGCAGTATGGCTTTTAGATCGTGGCAATAATGATAATTGCAAATATTGACGTTGTTGCACTGCTTAACACACAACTTTTTCTTCTTCAAAACCAAGATTCGATTTCACTCGCGATCGCGAAAAATAAAAATACTGAAGAATTGAAACAACTCGTGAAAAGCTTCCAACAGAAAGCGGACCGAACGAACTGCACCGTTCGCTTGTTCACTGACCAATGCTAACATACTTACATGGCATTGTTTATTTCATAAAACGCTTTGTCGATGATCAGTGAGATAAAAAATAGAACACTTGACGGTGGCAATACAACAGTGGCCAATACCTTTGCGGCATTTTGTGATATCGACTCATCCATATTGTATATCGCTGTAGGTGTTGGTATTGTTGGTGATGATTGAGTAAGGATCCTTCAGCGATATATTTGTTTCGAGCTATTTTTCCTTGCCAGTCGCTGGCACACACTAGCATAGCTTCATTTGTACCATAAATGCTTTGTGAATCAAAATGGGCAAAATTGCCTTTTCTGAATCATGCGGATTTCTCAAGATATGATTGCAAAACTGCAATTGCATTTTTTGCCACCTTTTCACTTTTTGGGTGTATGTTCAATCTTCAGTCTGTACAATCTCGAGTTGAAGACGGTGCAAATGCCTATTTTTATCGTATTATCACGTGTCGCCAAACACTCAGGCTGTCCTGCAGCCTAAGAAAACGGATAAGAACATTTAAATCGCCAACCATGTTCCCCCCTTTAACACAGGATCCATTTCACACTTACAAGCACGTTGGACATTTCAGCGCCAACATTTCATTATGGCGAATCTGCTTTTGTAAACAAACACTTTGTCTGCTAATTTATCGGAAGTTGAATACAGTTCCTTCAAATTGAATATATCAGCGGATGGACATAAAGCTCGTCTTCCTTAAAGAGTGCTTAATTTGTATTTGTGACCTTTTGTTCAAGAGCAAATGACTACGAAAGCCATTGTTTACAAAAGCAGATTCGCCCTAATCTAATGTTGGCGCTGATTTAACAAACAAAATATCATTAACAGTCAATTCGAGCCGAACTGCAGTTTCTATAAATTTTCGTGAAGAATCAATAGCGGAAGAAGAACCGGAGCCTCACACACCAATAGCATAGGGTTTCATGGTTCTTTAGACTGAATAAAATAAAGTAGAAATTTATCAATTCGATGACATCAATTTCTTCACAACAACAAGCAGTCCTACGTCAACTTTGCAGTTATGTCACTGACATAACTCATCCTTTCGTTTTTTCATCAGATATTCTATTCAAAAAATGTACAGCAACATACTCATAAACCTGCGCGGTATATTTAGAAATTCCAAAATTATAGTATATAATGAATTTAATAGGCCTTGGTCAGGAACATAGCAAATTATTTGGCACATAAAATGGCCCTATGCTTTTCTTGGAAAATCACTTTTTATTTTTGAATGAGAATAGTTATATTTGATTTGACTATTTACCTCTTCGAATCTTTCTGCCTGCGTCTTAGCATCTTACTACGAGGTACCACTGATTGCCAAATTTAGAAGACGCATTAATTTCAAATTTTAACATTCCGCCCTTTTTTCTATAAATCATTTGTTTGTACAGGTCTGATTAACTTTACAGAGCCAAGTTTACATATTTATTTCATCAGTTTTTCATCAGTTATCTTAAAACTAGAGTTAGGGGGACAGAACCGATTACTCGCGCCGTCTCGAGATTAATAGGAATAAGAATTTAAAGGATGGGAAGATGGGTGTGAACTCCGCCCACTATATCACAAAATACTGCAACTCGAGAGAAAGAAATCATTTGGTAGATAGCAAGTCTCCACGGGTAACATAAAACAGAAGAGATAAAAATAGATAGAAATCAATAGAAATAAAATGTTGCCAGAAAACACTAAATGCTTCGTAAGGCTCTAGTTCCACCAAATCCTTCAATCGTAATTTTAGATGGATTATCATGTATTGCTCTTTAGAAAATTCAAATTGCTTGATGCAGATATAAGTTATTGTGAATTTGTAGATTGCAGTTTACAAATTGAAAGTTTTTCTACAATTAAAAACCACACTTAGTGAGTGGCCCCAACAGTATTTTTACTGCTCTACTTCCCAATTAAAAACTACCATCAGTATATGTGAGTGGCCTCAATAGCATCTTTAGTGCTGGTTTGAATTATTACTTATATTCAAATATCTTTATTTGGCATCTCCTTAAAATTTTATAAATGAAGGATAATATGAAAATACGGGTAGACGGTTTCACTCACTAAGGGTTATTCAGAGAGTCGAAGTGACTTTTGTCGTTTGGTGAAGTTCGAAAAGTCACCAGCAGTGACGTGACTTTTCTGGACAGATCAAATGGAGAGTCACGTTACTATAAGTGACTTTTCTCACTTCACCAAGTGACAAACAGCATTTCGAATCTCTGAATAACCCCCACTATTGTCTCATATACCGAGATGAAACCAGTACCAAAAGCTTCCACTAATAGTTTTCTTTCCTGGTTTACTTGTGGGGGTGCGATAGTATATATGGCTTTTAGTAGCATTGAGTACCGAACTATCATGCCTTTCATTCTCTAATTGATCTATCTCCTGGTGTCTTCAGAAGTTGCACATAGAGAGTGATGCTCTGCTCCGAAGTGACATCCTGTTGGTTCTCTGTATAACTTCGGCTGTTTTCGACCAATCACGGTCAATCAATCGATTGGTATTTCGATCAATCACGGAGTAGCAAACTACGCGTGGTCATTATGATCATGGTCATGCTGAATAGCTCATTACTGTTGGTTTAAATTTGTCCAAATCGCCTCTTAAGCATTATTGAAATATTACCTTGATTTTTCAATGAAAAACCACCATAAAACTTTGTGGTGACCTGAATGCCTGGATGCTGGATCATCCGTACTGTTGGTTTGATGGAACCAAATTGATCCAAATCGCCCTCAAGCGTTATTAAAAAATTGCTAGTTTTCTCTATGAAAAACCATTGTTTCACTTTGTAAGTGGCCCCAACAGCGTCCTTTCGTTGAATTAAAACGGTTGAAAGCGGCTATTTGTACCCCTGGAATAAACCCGTCCAAATAGAAAATCGGCCAAATGGATAAATAACTTACTAGACGTCGTATGAAATTTGCATATCGTTTACCAAAATGAACAATACTGCCAATAAACCAACCGTTTTATCCAACATCCCAGTGATTTTTAATGGAAGTGCAAAGGTATTATTTTAATTTGTGCTCAGACGTGTGTAACAACCAATATTCAATATTTTTATTTTCATTCATGGCTTTTTAATGAAAGTATGCGGGGTGCCAAATACTAGTGCTTGGCTCGAGGTTAATGGGTTACTTTATCGTTTTCAAGGGGCTAGGCAGGCAATTTGTTTAAACTAATATGTGCTGCACATGGTTGTGACTGCCATCAAGTCCTCGGTCCCTAAAGCCCCTATCAGAATAGGCCCATAGGAAGTGTAGGAAGTGTAAGAAGTAGGAAGTAGAAGTAGGAACGACGCTGGTATTGTCTTGGTATTGGAGTATTTACACATTGAGGATGTATGTTAGTTCCTTGCATCATCTGTTGGTTCTCTATGTAATTAGAGTTGACCTGGAATTAACGAAGAAGCAACCTCGGGTGATCAATCATACTCATGCTCATAACTGAAATTGTGGCAGCTACAAAGTTAGGTTAAACGTAATACTCACTCATTCATATCACTAAGATGCGATGAAAAAGTTGCTCAAAGTAATTTGATTGCCATGATGGCACCGTGGTTTTGTAGATTGTTACTAAATTGATGACATACTTGGGACATAGGACGAATGAAGTGACTGAGCTGACATTACATCCCGTAACCCAACGTTCAAATTTTGATGTTTTTTCGCTAATTTCTATTTACAGATAAACCAGGACTCCAAGCATTAGAGCCTGACTTGACGAATCCTTCGTACAACAACTTGGATAAAGCATCGTCGGTCCCCGATGAAAATAATTTAAATTTTAATCTCGTTAAAAATAGTAAAAAATCATTATCAGCAAACAATTGTAGTGGTGCCCATAAAAGTGTTGTATCATGTGGAATTAATAGAAGTACAGGAAATGGAGGCAGTGAATATCAATCAAAGTATTACAAGAGTGATAACAGTAACAACTTGAACACCCCAACAACGAGCAAATTAACGGAGCAGCAGCATATGCTAGGTGAATCGAATGACAATTCAAACAATAGTATAAGAAATTCACCCCTGATCAATGGATGTAAAAGTGTTCTTCAACCAGCGCATTCGGTGAACAATTCAAACAAGCCTTCGTTAAGCAAAAACGCATTATTAAGCTCGTGCCAGGGATCATTCCATTCTTTACAGGGTGGTCTAAGTTCAGACAACAGCACATTTGTGCAACCATATGGTAGTAGTATATCTTCAACTAATTCTTCGTCAAATACGACGGCAGTTGCTAGTTCACAACAACAATCTAGCAGTTTAGCCCACTTTCATCAGCAGCAACTCTCTCAGCATCGGCAAGGCTGTTCTCTGACACCAGCTGAATCATTAAATGGTAGCGGTACACTAGTATTTAGTAGATCAAGGATTAACAGTAATAGTGATTCATCTAATAATAAGAACAACAACTTGAACAAACTTAACTACGAAAAAAAATGCTCGAGTTCTGGTGCTAACATAAATATAAATAGTAATAACCGTAACAAAAGCAATAACAATAGTAATACAATAAATATTAGCAGTAGTAGTAGCAGCAATCATCAAAGTGAAACCAACCAGTTGAAGAGTATTATTGAATTGAATACGCAAGTTAGTGAATTGAATAGTAAAAATATTGAGTTTAACAGACAACTAAGTGCACCTACTGAAAACAACAATAATCAAAACAACCCCAATTGCTACAGTAATAGTGTTTACAATTTGTATTCAAATCACGTATTGAGTCAATACTACACCGGTTCACCAAATACTAATAGTCTCAACCGAACGAAAAAGAAAAGGAGCTTCAAGCTGAACGGAAGGTTTGTTATATAAATTAATAGTTTAATGAATGTATGCATGAATGAATGTAGATTATTGTGCATTGCTTTAAATTTCTTTAAAAAAAAACCTTTATTTGAAAGATAATTAAGGTAGAAGTTGATAAAATCCATTAAATAATCCATAGCAAGAAATTTAAATAACTTGTTTGCCTGAAGTATACCACTTATTTTAGTTTAGCCACTTATTAATCATTATTAAAATAGTTTGTAATATTTGACTAAGAAAAGTCAAAATATGGTTAGCCTTTGCACAGGTTTCTCCTTCAATATGTATACTACGATTAGAGTACACAATTTTAGCCAGATTGGAGAAACTGCAGAGTTTAGGCCGACCTGGGCTACTTTGAGGTTTATATATGTGTAGCGTGTAGTGATATACTCAACCTACGAATCGATGTACTAGCCTACAATGGCTTCATTCATATTCTTGCCAATGACGCTTTATTAAAAAATATGATAAACACTACTGCCATCTACTTTAATGTTCACGTCGACCTGATGTATTAACCAAACAAAATGCGGTTGTGGCATGTCGGTTCGTCAGTGGCGACTTACCAATGCAGCTTGTTCATGATATTTGTGAGTTATCATTAATACTACACTCAAAAGCACTGATCTTTAGTTACTTAAAAGTCATATATGATATCCAACTACTTCTAGTCCAGATATGACCAAATCAGCGCACTTGTTTTATGAAACCAATTTTTTACAGTAAAGCAGTGTAAGTCTTTATTTTATCTTTCAAACGTCGGTTAAATTTCATGATTTTTTAAAGTAAAATGCTCGAAATTTACTATGGACACTATCCTCCAGAGACTGTACAGTCTTTTCCGGTACGTTTTTCTAATTTTTTTCCAACTTTCTCATCATTTCCTTTTCATCATTCGGCTCTCTTATGGTCTTCCGCTTCATTACGGTCCAATAGGTTTCGATCGGACGGAGTTTAAGACAGTTTGGTGGGCTCATGCCATTCGGTACATAATCCTCAGAATTTGCCGCATATCACTCCTGCATGGTTTTGGAGCAGTGGCATGAAGCCAAATCGGACCAAAACAACAGTTTTTGATCGTGCTGTCTCAAAAACAGCCAAATCGGTTATGAAGGCACTCAGTTTTGTAAATCTTACCGTTAATGGTACCTTTGATCCAAATTAAATATAATGGTTGACTTCGTTTGTGACATGTACATATGGCCTGCCAAATCAGGTACTTCGAAGCGATTTACAGCTTCTTAAGTTTGAACCCGTTATCCACCGCAAACTTTTCCATACCCATGAAATATTCCTGTCACGGCAACTCCTTAAAATCCGCTTTAAATGTAGCTCTCATCATCAACGACGAAGCAACGGTATTTTGTTAGCAGCTTCGTGTTTGCGGGCACGCGTTTTGGTAACACTCTGCTGGCGTTCGTCCCGATTCGAGAAGTTCTGCACCTTATACGTTTTCTATACGAACCCTTCCTTGGCCCTCTAGACGAGACTTTGCGAAGCATCAAGTTATTTTGGCCTGGTCCCGCGTCAAATTGTTCAGGTTCCGCTGAAATGAGCTATCAGTCCCGCTCTTGGCTTGTGATCCACTGTTGAGACGGTCGAATGATGTATATTCATCAGTATTTAGCATGACGCGATGCGACAACCCAGGATGTTGGATGTGGGTGAACGATTTGCTGATTTTCTTCCATCTCGATCGGAATCTTACTGACAACTGCACAACTGAGTGGATTTAAACAATACGCTCTAAAGAAAAACTGGGCAATATATGGTTAATTTCGATGATGTATGAAAAAAATTATACAAGTCTGAGACTGTCGCAATAATTATCTACACATCCTTTATCCAGGATGAATAACATGACCGCACTTGATCTTCTTGTTGAATTCACCTATAATTTGAACATTCACATACGTTCCTGAGATATTTCCGGAACCGTTTGAGGTTGGTTAGTAGGCGCAGATAAACTCTGACTTATATCAATCCGGTTTTTGAAGGATGCCATTTAGGTTAGTGATGCGTCGCGGTAAAACCTTGACAGGCCTCCGTAAACGTTCGGAGCTCGTCACCAAATTTGGTGGGTGGTAGGCTGGGATGTAACTTCACTGGCTATGAACACTGTATCTCTGCTGTGTCAGCGTAGCACTGTGGATATAGTGCCTAATGGAAAAATAATGGACATAACTAAAAGAAAGCCGACGATGGCCAATGAGGTCTATACAGGTGGAGAAGAGAAAGGTGTTTGTCGGTATTCATAACGAAAAATATGTAAGTAATACATGATTTCGGATAGTGACGCAAAATTCCAAAAACAAGCGAATGCTAACAAAGCAAGTTTAGTTTTTGTTCGCATCCTTTTACTGCACATAAAAGCATTTTTTAGCCGAAACCTTTTAAATACTATACCAAATCTGAAAATAAACATTCTGCCTTGTGATTTTCTGCTGTTGTGAATTGTTGTTTTTGGAGATCTACGTAACGCATGTTTACAAACAACAGGCTGTGCATCATCTCACAAACACAGTGACAGTAATTTGCATTACACTAATATAACTGAACCACTTTTGCTCCACCTGTATAGACCTCATTGGACAATGGCTGCAAGTCTGAAACAGTAAACAAAGAGACGAACTCGTTTGCGAGAAGTGCATAACAGTAATAAGGGCCTGCTCATAAACCACGTTGATTCATTTTTGAAAATCTCAGACACCGACTTCCCCCTAGAAGACCTTTTTCCATACATTTTTTGAAATTTTGTATGGAGCGTAGACTTTAGCCAGTACCCCCCCCCCCCCCCCGACATCCAGAAAAGTCTACGTGGTTTAGGAATAGCCCCTTTACGGCTTCGCCTCGACAAAGGATCACTATGCCCTATCAATAACATATGATATTTGTTATATCTTCAAGTCTGTTGCTATCCTTTTGAGGTGGTGGGAATCAGGAATCATTAGCGACCATCAGGCTACCTGGTACAGCATTGCTTACCACAGTAGTTCGGCCACTACTTCCAGTCAAATTACATTCATGAATGTTAAAATCAGCTGAAAAGTCACGTTCCTTGACTTTGAGTTTTTTTGTTTGCGTTTTTCAGAACATGTATACGGTTAGGTCTCCTAATGTAAACACCTAATATTGAAATTGAGTTTCAGCAAAACGGATTACTAAACAACATCATCTGAACATCGATGTGATGGTGAACTTTGCTTCGAGCAGAATACTACTTTTACTGGAAGCTCGGTAACACAATAAACGCTAAACAAATTGTTATATTTAGCGCCTTTCTCCTAGGAATTTCAACAGTTAAGTATGTTGCAAAGACAATCACTAATTATAATTTATAAGTAGGGAGAGTGATACATGTTGTGCAAGCATAAAGTGTCCAACAACCTTTTTCTATGCTTGATTAATCCTGAACTGAGATTTGGTCAACGAAATCTTGTGAAAATCTTGTTTGCAGTTTGCAAAAGCATAGAAGATGGACATTTTAGGATTTTTATACAGATGGTAGACCAAATTTAGTTATTTGCTTGCGAATTTTATGGACACTCTCGCTTCTCTTCCATGTTATATTATTGAAGGCAGCTAAAACAATGTTCTTAAGTTTCTATCCACACGCTAAAAACATTCAAAAATGAGAGTGTCTCATATTTTGGAACACAGAATTTATATGCTCTTAAGAACGGGGACAAAAATTGAACCTTTTGTTCAAGACGGCGGTAATTGATAATTTGCCTGTAATATTTGTGTTTTCAAAATTATGACGATGTTAATATGCTAATAAAAAAAACCTTGTGAGATGTTGGGATTCAATATGCTGTACATTGGACAAAAGAAAAAAAACTGTCAGACTACATGCAATATGTGTACGCATTAAGGAGGCTCAACACGATATTTTTTTTTAAAGAACTGTTTTTTTTTGCGGTTTCCTTGAATTTGTTTGACAAAAAGTACTTTTTAAACATTTTAATTCTTCGAGACCTCAATTTTAAGTTCCGATGAATTATTCATAAGAATTTGTTGAATTTCATAAGCTTGTTGGAGCAGGGCAATTTTTTTCTACCCTACCCCCTAACTCAATTCACATCAAAGGGAGTACCCTAGTAGCACCTTTGTTGCAAATCGGTAAAATTTACTGCGGTGCAACTGATTTGAGTCAACATCAAGTTGCAGTAACCAATTTTGATCGATCTGTTCTGCTTGGGTAAAGTTTCAAACTGATAATTTATGTATTTTGTATCTGGTCCAGTTAGTTAACCATTTACGCTTCAGTTATTCCAGATTGAAATCCTACTTACATTAGTACACTGGCAATGCATAGGCGTAGCCAAGGGGGGAAAGGGGAGGGCCGTTTCCCCCCCCCTAACTTTAGATTTTATTTTTAAATTTTTTAATGTTTGTTTCAATTGTATATTATTTATTTTTAATGTTTGTGTTATTCCCCCTTTGCCTCAATGAAAAAGCGCGAAGTCGCCTCGATTTTGCGATAAGTTATAGCAAAAAAGCGCCAAAAGTGGACATCCATGAGCTATATTTTTAAAAAGGAAAGGCTACCAATTTTATTACAGTTTTTGTCCCTCTAATCAAGAACCCTTGCAAACCTAACGTATAAAAAAATATTTCTAACCTGTTATTTAGCACGCATTTATTGCTTTTTTTCCCACGAGCCGATAGTTTAAAAAGCTATGCTCAATTCAACTTTCAGTTCTTGGCAATCATAAAACTTAATATTTAAACCAATGTTACAGCTTTCGGAAGCCAAATATTACCAGATTAAAAAACACAGTTAATAGCTAGAAAGGGTATCAACGAAAAATGGTTATTTGAACTATCAATGATATGGGCAAACCTGACCCGTTTTACGGTACTGTAGTTTCGTATTATTGAGAATATATGTTAGTCATATCTTACATGCAAGAAACGAGCATGATTGAACGCCCGAGATTGCTACTCCGTTGCTGTCAGATCAGCTGTTGTTACACAGAGAACTAACAGATGATGTTTAGCATACATCCTCAATGAGCATGAGCATGAGCATGAGTGACCGCCCACGGATGCAATTCCGTTATTGCCAGATCAGCTGTATTTACACAAAGAACCAACAGATGATGTTTGGGACTAACATACATCTTCAATGTGTAAAAACTGGTGACCCATTATAAAGCAATACCGGCGCCGGCCGTGCCCGAATGCTGGTCAAGTATGGACCGTGTTGACATGATACTCGCTTTGGAGGAAGCCGAGAAATCCTCTGCACTTCCACGAGAAATCACTGGGATGTTGGATAGTTGGAGAAAGGTTAGCAGCAGGGTTCGTTTTGGTTAACGATACGCTGAAAGTATGTAGCACTATCCGCCAAATACAATGGACCGCTCCAATGTGACTGAAAAGAGACAAGCATAACGAAAAACAAAACAAAACAAAATAGACAAAATAAAATAAAACAGGATATTAGATATTGTCTTCAAAATTTGATAAAAATAAATTATTTATTACTTTGCAAACCAGCTCTTCTCGATTTCCTAGATGGCCAAGTCCTGCTGGACCCGCAGCTGCTGCCATGGGCACTCGACCACATTAACCCAGCCGTCGTCTACGTGTCGGAAACCTTCCGGTAGTAACATGATATCTGTGTCTAATACACTCTTCTTGCACCGATTAATTTACAAACTAAGCCTGCACACCGAATCAGAATTCCCTTAGGCACGGTTGTGGTATTATCCTTTAAAATCTAGTTCTAGATATTGGCACTTGGTTGCAGGAAACAGAATTAAAAAGACAAATAAACTCGCTTATGACCTCTAACATTACACGGTTGCTATACAATACACACTATCTTCCTCCACAATACCCGCGAACGACGACACTTTGGACCTGAGCTCGCTCGAGGAAAAATCACCAACACATAACAGCGCAATTGATTGTATGCAGTTTTTTTTTTAATGAATCGCGAGCAAGGCGCGATCCCGCAATACGCAACACTCTTCTAACTTCAGCTCACCGGAACCAATTGCACACGCACACTAGTAATCCGCGACGCAGAACAACGCGACGCGCGACGAGGTGCTACCGTGCTACTCATGTTTAGCATACATCCTCAATGTGTAAAAACTGGTGATCCCAAACTAAGGCAATAATCAGCACCTGCCTCGCCCTCATGCAGGTCAAATAAGTAAAAAGTAGGAATGTGTGAGACTCGTTTGATTGAAAGCCGAGACCGCCTCTTCCACGAGAAATCGCTGGGATATTGGATAACAGAATTGGGTGGCAGCAGGGTTCTTTTTAGTAAACGATAAGCTGAATTCAAGCGGCGTTTAGTAAAACATTTAAATATTAGTACCGATTTCTGATTTGAACCTATTTATACTAACAGTAAGGATGCTATTGGAATCACTCACAATATGAGATAACTTACAAACATCAGCGTCGAATAACCGCTTGTTCAAACACGTTTGAAGAAGTTATTCAGTTTCTAGAAGAAATAGCAGAACAATTTCTCCAAATTTGTCTGAACAAATAGCTATCTAGCTAGTGATTTATTTGCTCTGGGATATGGTGGCACGGCGAGCTTGCCTACCAATATTATGGATCACAATTAATTGTGATCCCAACCGCCGATCCACCACCCTGTCGAACCACCACATCTCACCAGGAAACATTTTTGTTATATTTTTTCTGTGCTCACTGGATCACTCGCATCGCCGAATTATAAATAACCGAAGCAATACAAAACGCGCCATGCCTGATAGCAAAATAGTGCGTAATAAAGCATCGGCATAACCTTTCACTGCCGATGCTCGAAACAAACACTTTCTTCGTAAACTTTCATTTTTTACAACTGTATCAATCAAGTAGAAACTTCTTATGAACAATCAATGTGAATCCAGTGTGCGTAGATGCCTTTCGTGCCTTCTGGCAACTTTATGCTTCTATTGATGTACAGGCTCATCTGTTTTAGGATATATTGGACGGATTATTATAATTTCAGATATCTCAGTGCTGACATCTTCCAAATTTAGCAGATCGGCAGGCAATCGATGAAAACCCACCTTGTACCTCATAGCAAGATGCTTAGAGGCGGACCGGAAGCTTCGATGAGCTACCTCAAAACTTTTTTCCGTTTTTGTGGGAGAAAAACGCTGAAACTGCCAAATTTATGTGCGATGGCTCGGCGCGTATTCATGAATAAGAGAATGCTTGTAACAAAACGGATCACCATATAACATACATACATTACTGTTTTGCATGACAATACCAGAAAACAAGTATAAGTTATATAGGTTTAGGAATTTCCACCAATCAAATACATTCCACAACAAGTCGAGAACACACGTATGAACCAAGAAGAAAGCTACTATCAATGTAAATGCTCATTACTTTTCATTCTAAATTTGTTTCGAAAAAGCAACTCCGCTAGTAAATTTAGAGCACATTGTGTGAATTGCGCAATGTTTTTTTTTTAAATATTGGCAGTTTAAAGCGGTTCTTTGATTAATTGTTAATTAATAGTACCATACCATCGAAATTTTTTTTTAAAAGTAATTAAGTAAGATATTATTCCAGCATGTAATTAAAAGAAACAAACGAACGAAACTAAATGAATGATCTTGTTGCCAAAATCGGCCGGATATTGTAAAATACTTTGGGTTAGAGTTGAGAAGAAAGGTAATCCTCTCTCTCTCGCTCTCTCTCTCTCTCTCTCTCTCTCTCTCTCTCTCTCTCTCTCTCTCTCTCTCTCTCTTAAAAATAAGCTTGCCCTCCCCTACTTCAAATCCTGGCTACGCCTATGTGGCAATGTGTGCAGAAAAATAGTGTTTTGGTATTCAATTCAAATCGATTTTGTAACTATTGTTTTTATAAATCATTTATTTGTACAGGCTCCATCGGATCAACTTTACAGAGCCAAGTTTTCATATTTATTTACATCAATTATCTTAAAACTAACGTTAAGGGGATAGAACCGACTACTCGCGGCCGTCTTGAGGTTAATAGGACTAACAATTGAACGGATGGAAAATGGGCGGGAATTTGAAGTTTGGTTTACAAAGCACGTTTATTTTAAATTCGGAATTGGCTAAAAACGTATAACTATACGACTTAAACATGTTTGAGAAAGAAACAAAAACACACAAACACAGATAAAAAAAACTAACAACAATCTAAGGCTAACGTTAGTCAAGAATATATAAATGAGTTTCATAAACTCCAGATCACGTGCAGCCAGAATATCTCGAACCGGTACATTGGGTTGCCTACTTCGAGCCCGAAGGGAATCATAAAGCTCAGATCTGACTCCACGATGCTCAGCACATGACCAAATAATGTGATCTGCGTCCTGGTAACCTTGTCCACATTCACAGAGATTGCTGTCGCTCAGCCCAACTCAGTATAAATGAGCGTTCAAAGAATAATGATTGGACATGAGGCGAGACATCACACGAATGAAGTCTCGACCCACATCCATCTCCCCAAACCAAGATTTCTTCGAAACCTTTGGGATGATAGAATATTGCCATCGCCCCAAATCTCCTTTACTTCATTTATACTGCCAGCTGACGAGTGACTGTTGACGAAAAATATCGCCTTCTATAAAAACGAAAAATATCGCCTTCTATAGCGCCCACCTTTGCAAGTCCGCTCTCTTATTACCCGGAATTGAACAATGAGATGGGACCCATACAAAAAAGACATTTACACCGTCTTCAACTCGAGGTTGCACAGACTGAACATTAAACATAGAGCGCATTACAACGGACACCTTAACCTTACACCCAGTGGACCAGATTGGACATTTTCGTTTTGCGAAAAGTTCTACAGGCTGGAGCGGGAATCGAACCCTCACTTCATGACAATCGCTTGAACGACGGGAGACGCCGCTAACCGCTTGACCACGAAGCCCACAAAGGTAATGACAAAATAACGCGAAGATAAAGCACTTAGAAGCTCTTGCATTTTCATGAGAAAATACGAGGAGTGCTTTACCAGCCTTAAGGAGCGAAAAGCCTCTATAACGTTTGCATTGAAAGAAATGGACAAAAATTTACGATTTTTCACCCGCACTGACAAAACTACCCATGCAGCATCAATTATAGTAACCCATGAGTCAGCAGACAATATTTGACAGCTCTCTAACCGTGATGGCAAAAACAGTGAAGCAACGCCGTTCAGTAGTGTGCGCGTTCAAAGAACGGCACCCCACCTTGTCGAAAACGGACATCGTGTGGCACTTTGTGGACGCCGGATACGCCCGTTCCGGCATCTACAACATCTTGGCACTATTAGACAACAATCAGAGCATCGAAAGAAAGCCCGGTTCCGGACGTCCGACGACCCTGAGCGACAAGAAGCTCCAAAGCATGCTGAAGAGGAACACCGAGGGAAAAGTGGCTACATCGCTGCGTGCGCTTGGCCGGGAGGTCGGTTCAACCGGCCAAACAGTGAAAAAGTACCTGTCAAACATGAACATACACGTCAGGAAGCGGAAGTCGTATCCACTGGTTTTGGAGCTACAGGCAATGACGCAGCGGCAGCGGCTGGATAAGATGGTCAACTCGATTTTCCCGGCGAATCGCGACGTGACGGTGGTGATGGACGACGAGACCTAGCTCACCTTGGATGGCAACGACTGGCAGGGCACTTCGTTTTGTACTTCTCCCACGAAAGAAGTGAGCTCCGAGATGAAGTTCATTTCACACACCAAGTTCCCCAAGAAGGTGCTGTTGTGGCTGACAATCAGCGAGAAGGGGATGTCAAAGCTGCTCTTCTTTCGCTCCGGGCTGGCCGTGAACGGCGAAATTTATTGTACGAAATCCCTGCCGTAAGTTGCGCCGTTCATCAAGAAATACCATAAGGGCGAAGACGCGGTATTATGGCTGGATCTGGATTCAGCCCACTACTCGAAGCGATCGTTTGAGGAGATGGAACGTCTGAATATCGATGTGGTACCCAAGTCGGCAAACCCGCCCAACGTCCCCCAGCCGTGTGCCATCGAGAATTTCTGGGCCAACCTGAAGCGTAAGATCTACTCCAACAATTTTATCGCGGAAACTGAGGAGGCATTGATAAATAAAACAAAGAAAGAACTCAAACACATGCCTACACGCACGATTTCGGTGCCATGGTGAATGTTCCGGTTAACTGCCGGAAGGCCGCTCGCAAGGGCGTAGAAAAGTTTTCGATTATCTGGGGGTTCATTAGTTTACACCTTGTGAGGAGCCGGAGAGATAATTCTGTAAACCAATCCGAGAGTGGCAACATGCCAGCCAGCACTTCAAGAATCACGGTGTGAGTCGAGTGCATGATCTTATAACTTTAACAGTTACAAGTTTTTTGAGGAATAATCTAGATCCATAGTTTTTTGGGCAAACTTACACATCCTTGGACACATCCCTGACTATGCATTTTTTTTTCAAACTATTTGCGTGATAAAAGAAAATCTATCATCTCTAGGAAGAAAAATACACGCATGTGTATTAGAGTACGTACGTTTGTTCATACAAATAGCTTTACAGATTTCAAAGGCATTGTGGAAAGCAGGGTAAAAACTAATCTTCCTTTGCACAGTTGTTTTAGACTACAAATGAATGCCAAAAAAAAACTGTTTTCGCGTGATTTAAAAACGGAAGTCATCGGCTTCGAAAATAGGTACATAATCATGGGTAGACCGATTTATGATATACGCAATAAACGTGTTGTTGTTGTTGTTGTTGTTGTTGTTGTTGTTGTTGTTGTTGTTGTTGTTGTTGTTGTTGTTGTTGTTGTTGTTGTTGTTGTTGTTGTTGTTGTTGTTGTTGTTGTTGTTGTTGTTGTTGTTGTTGTTGTTGTTGTTGTTGTTGTTGTTGTTGTTGTTGTTGTTGTTGTTGTTGTTGTTGTTGTTGTTGTTGTTGTTGTTGTTGTTGTTGTTGTTGTTGTTGTTGTTGTTGTTGTTGTTGTTGTTGTTGTTGTTGTTGTTGTTGTTGTTGTTGTTGTTGTTGTTGTTGTTGTTGTTGTTGTTGTTGTTGTTGTTGTTGTTGTTGTTGTTGTTGTTGTTGTTGTTGTTGTTGTTGTTGTTGTTGTTGTTGTTGTTGTTGTTGTTGTTGTTGTTGTTGTTGTTGTTGTTGTTGTTGTTGTTGTTGTTGTTGTTGTTGTTGTTGTTGTTGTTGTTGTTGTTGTTGTTGTTGTTGTTGTTGTTGTTGTTGTTGTTGTTGTTGTTGTTGTTGTTGTTGTTGTTGTTGTTGTTGTTGTTGTTGTTGTTGTTGTTGTTGTTGTTGTTGTTGTTGTTGTTGTTGTTGTTGTTGTTGTTGTTGTTGTTGTTGTTGTTGTTGTTGTTGTTGTTGTTGTTGTTGTTGTTGTTGTTGTTGTTGTTGTTGTTGTTGTTGTTGTTGTTGTTGTTGTTGTTGTTGTTGTTGTTGTTGTTGTTGTTGTTGTTGTTGTTGTTGTTGTTGTTGTTGTTGTTGTTGTTGTTGTTGTTGTTGTTGTTGTTGTTGTTGTTGTTGTTGTTGTTGTTGTTGTTGTTGTTGTTGTTGTTGTTGTTGTTGTTGTTGTTGTTGTTGTTGTTGTTGTTGTTGTTGTTGTTGTTGTTGTTGTTGTTGTTGTTGTTGTTGTTGTTGTTGTTGTTGTTGTTGTTGTTGTTGTTGTTGTTGTTGTTGTTGTTGTTGTTGTTGTTGTTGTTGTTGTTGTTGTTGTTGTTGTTGTTGTTGTTGTTGTTGTTGTTGTTGTTGTTGTTGTTGTTGTTGTTGTTGTTGTTGTTGTTGTTGTTGTTGTTGTTGTTGTTGTTGTTGTTGTTGTTGTTGTTGTTGTTGTTGTTGTTGTTGTTGTTGTTGTTGTTGTTGTTGTTGTTGTTGTTGTTGTTGTTGTTGTTGTTGTTGTTGTTGTTGTTGTTGTTGTTGTTGTTGTTGTTGTTGTTGTTGTTGTTGTTGTTGTTGTTGTTGTTGTTGTTGTTGTTGTTGTTGTTGTTGTTGTTGTTGTTGTTGTTGTTGTTGTTGTTGTTGTTGTTGTTGTTGTTGTTGTTGTTGTGGGTTGTTGTTGTTGTTGTTGTTGTTGTTGTTGTTGTTGTTGTTGTTGTTGTTGTTGTTGTTGTTGTTGTTGTTGTTGTTGTTGTTGTTGTTGTTGTTGTTGTTGTTGTTGTTGAAACATCCAAAAATTCTGTTTACACACTACAGATATGTTGCCAAAACAAAGACAGCGTTCCGAATTGTTAGAACTATTTTGTGGGAAGCATTCATTATTCCAATGATATTATTAAAATACAAATAGCTAATAAATACTCAGGTGATCGGTTAAGCTCTGTAGAATACCTTTTATCCCTGGCACCCCCGCTTTCTACGTCAATGTCTCATATGCTCATCGTTTGTGCTTTGGAGTATATCCAGAGACTGATCATTTAAGATTGGAACTGGTTCCGATCCAGTGCGAAATCGAACTTCAAGCCAGAACGACTCTTTAATTGAGGTAGGTTCCCAACACAAAAAAACTCAACTTGCATTTTTCAAAACATAAACAGTTCCAAATTTGATAGTTAGGAACTGGATCAAACACGAAATCGCTATACACCTATAAACTTGAATTCGTTTTCCTAATAACTGTCGAACGTTCAGCTGTATGCGCAAGCGGCACTGTGCAATACTGATGCGAAAAAAATCGATTCAGCAAAAAAAAAGTAGAATGACGAGAACGGAACCATTATAAACCGGCTCGGTGCTCGACTGCAAATATTCGCGATTTTCGGTCGACTCGATATTATTTTGGTGATTGATATATACGTGTATAGTAATCGTGTCAGAAACGGTTTTTGAGTTTCGTTGATGCGATGCGAAAACAAGATGGTTTGCTTTTATGGGATAGCTCACGATACAAGGTTAAAGGAAAAAAAGCCGAGAAGAACCTCAAACTTATCTTTGTTGGTATATATGTATATATATATATATATATATATATATATATATATATATATATATATATATATATATATATATATATATATATATATATATATATATATATATATATATATATATATATATATATATATATATATATATATATATATATATATATATATATATATATATATATATATATATATATATATATATATATATATATATATATATATATATATATATATATATATATATATATATATATATATATATATATATATATATACATATCAGCAATTCCATGAAAAAAAGTTATACGATCTCTCAGAATTTTATAATATTCGGTAGGATTGTTCAACATCGAAAAATATTAGACCCGTATTTTTTTATTTCGTTATTAGACTGGACCTTTCTGCGTTAGACTGGTCCAAAAAATCGTGATTTTTCAAAATCTTCAATTTTCAAAAATTTATAACTCCTAAACCGTTTAACCGATTTTAGTCATTTTTGGCCATTGTATTGGTATTTTTTTGAATT
Organism: Aedes koreicus; assembly: GCA_024533555.2. Classification (NCBI taxonomy): domain Eukaryota; kingdom Metazoa; phylum Arthropoda; class Insecta; order Diptera; family Culicidae; genus Aedes; species Aedes koreicus. The sequence continues at coordinate 432,730 of JAHHFK020000509.1, forward strand.
TCCAAGCAAAAATACGAAACCTTTGAATATATCAATTTTTGTATGAAAAAAATTCAAAACAAATAGTTTTTCTTGAATTTGACTGCGAGGGGCCTCAACGACTCCTTGTTTTAGTATTTTTAAATGAAAGAACATTCAATTTTACATAACATATCAAAAAATTGGAGATGTTTTGCGTGTCGTTTTGGAGATACAATTTTTTAAATAATAAATGATTTTATACATCACCCGCCTGTAGAAACGATGAAGATGCATGGTAGATTACCATGCGTCTCCATCCAATCAAACCTATGACTAATGAAATCTATGAGTTACTTACAAACTTAGTATAACATTCGAATCAGTCTTTAAGGCTTTCCGTTAACCACACAGACCACTGGTAACTTCTTACATAAATTTCCGTGTTTTATATGATGTTTATATTGTACCTACAATGCTGCTTCTCCGCTTTAGAAATTCCACTCTACTCCCTCCCGTCAGCGAGTAGACCTGATCGCTACAGCCGAGAAACAATTCAATTCAATCTCACAGGTCGATAAACATTCTACATCTACAGTAGGTAGTCAATACGTATCAACGGTTCTTCTTTTAAATAATAATACCAATGCCCCTCTGTGTAACGAAAAGAATGTTAGGTAATCAAATTGTCAATATCTACCTAAAGTCTCATTAGTCTTAGTTGCTATAATATTATATAATTATGTCAAGTAAATATTATTTATTATATAATATTTACTTGACATTCTGTGACCTACTCATAGATTTCATTAGTCATAGGTTTGATTGGATGGAGACGCATGGTAATCTACCATGCATCTTCATCGTTTCTACAGGCGGGTGATGTATAAAATGAAGAGTAATGATTTATTATTTAAAAAATTGTATCTCCAAAACGACACGCAGAACATCTCCAATTTTTTGATATGTTATGTAAAATTGAATGCTCTTTCATTTAAAAATACTAAAACAAGGAGTCGTTGAGGCCCCTCGCAGTCAAATTCAAGAAAAACTATTTGTTTTGTATTTTTTTCATACAAAAATTGATATATTCAAAGGTTTCGTATTTTTGCTTGGAAATTCAAAAAAATACCAATACAATGGCCAAAAATGACTAAAATCGGTTAAACGGTTTAGGAGTTATAAATTTTTGAAAATTGAAGATTTTGAAAAATCACGATTTTTTGGACCAGTCTAACGCAGAAAGGTCCAGTCTAATAACGAAATAAAAAAATACGGGTCTAATATTTTTCGATGTTGAACAATCCTACCGAATATTATAAAATTCTGAGAGATCGTATAACTTTTTTTCATGGAATTGCTGTATATATATATATATATATATATATATATATATATATATATATATATATATATATATATATATATATATATATATATATATATATATATATATATATATATATATATATATATATATATATATATATATATATATATATATATATATATATATATATATATATATATATATATATATATATATATATATATATATATATATATATATATATATATATATATATATATATATATATATATATATATATATATATATATATATATATATATATATATATATATATATATATATATATATATATATATATATATATATATATATATATATATATATATATATATATATATATATATATATATATATATATATATATATATATATATATATATATATATATATATATATATATATATATATATATATATATATATATATATATATATATATATATATATATATATATATATATATATATATATATATATATATATATATATATATATATATATATATATATATATATATATATATATATATATATATATATATATATATATATATATATATATATATATATATATATATATATATATATATATATATATATATATATATATATATATATATATATATATATATATATATATATATATATATATATATATATATATATATATATATATATATATATATATATATATATATATATATATATATATATATATATATATATATATATATATATATATATATATATATATATATATATATATATATATATATATATATATATATATATATATATATATATATATATATATATATATATATATATATATATATATATATATATATATATATATATATATATATATATATATATATATATATATATATATATATATATATATATATATATATATATATATATATATATATATATATATATATATATATATATATATATATATATATATATATATATATATATATATATATATATATATATATATATATATATATATATATATATATATATATATATATATATATATATATATATATATATATATATATATATATATATATATATATATATATATATACAGCGATTCCACGGGAAAAGAATAGAGGTGAAAAAAAAAGTTGGCCGATTTTGCTCAAAATCGCTTGGTATGTTCTTCTTTGAAAATAATAAGACCCGTATATTTATGTTTTTTTATTAGGATGACCATGTTCGATATAGGGTTACCAGAAAAATCGACATTTTTCAAAAATTAAAAAATCATAACCTCTGAACCACTGGGTCGATTTGCAATGTCTTTCTATAAGTAGAAAGTTCATTACTCTTTGTTTTTATTAAAAATATGGATTAACATAATTAACGTACTTAAATTTGCTAAAATGGTCAAAGCATTTGTTTTTTATGATTTTCAAAATGTTGGACCACAAGGACTATTTATTTTTATATTTTTTTTATCAAAATTCAAACATTTTTACATAACATAACAAAAAATCTCAAATGTTCATTGAGCCGTTTTTGAATTAATTTTTTTTTGAAAATTTCAAGTTTTTTTCCCATACACACATGGAATGAGCATCATTTTCTAAATTTGGCAACGCTGTCTGAGAGAATCTTGGGAGGTCGGAATTGGCCACAGGGTCGGGATTGGACCAGGCTCCGCTATATTAAGGAATTGGAGCTCAAATCTCAAAGCTTTAGACTACAAGCAAGGGTTTACTCAGATTACCTTCAATTAAAACTCAGCATTTAATTTGATTATTTAATGATTTTGATTTTGCATAATTCATCAAAAAAAATATTACATAGCAAAATTCTTACAATTTAACGCACTTTTCTTCATCTGAAAACGAAAACCGTTTCACGATAATGTAATTTTCACTTTGTGGCTTAAAGTAATGAAACGATTGTGTCCCAGAGATTTGTTTTACACGAGTATAACGGTTCTTTATTTTCTTTTCCATTGCATTGTAATTTTTTTCCGAGAAAAACTCGTAATATATTTTGGAATCTACTTTAGAAACAGCCCAAGAGTAAAGTTCTTATGCAGTTGTAATATGATGGCCTTGTTAACTTGATTTTGAAGCGTTTCGCTTTAGAACACCTCCGAAAGCGTCACAAGCCCTTTTCCATGGCAAGTGGCAAAAAAGTTCCACTCTGCATTAAGACCGAAGTCTTTGTACATGTGGCACAAATTGAAAGCAGTCATCTTATTTTTGTATTGACTGCCTGATCCATCAGAAAAAAATGGATATTTTTCAGGTGAGGTAGCTTTTTTTTTAATGAAATTCACACAATTTGTTATAAACAGCCGAACGGCAACATGGTTATGTTTAGTAAATTCTGCGATTGCTATAAAGCTTGTAATTTTTAAATTTTGTGCTTCATTCTTATAATATATGGCAAAAGGATGGATTGTGCATTGAGCGTTTGCCCAATGAAAACCTTGTATTGCGTCCTGAATAACAAAAGAGTAATTTTCAAAGAAGTCAGCAATTATAATGCAGTCAGTTGGTTCCAAATTAATTTTTAGTTGTTTTAAGTAGTTACCTTGTTGCTCTGCAATAAAATTATGCGGAGATAATTCGATTAATTTGTCTAAAAATGTTTCCACAAACTCTTCTGCATCCATTCGCATTGAATTTAGATGACAACGATCTGTTTGCTTCCATTGCTTAAATTCTAAGGAATCGATATTTTCAAGAAAATTCATCAGGTCATTCTCCAGTGTCTGCGTACCCAGGCAATGATCACAGGCCTTGCCTTCATCTGTTGAAGAATTTCCTGTCCGTCTCCGGGTTTCTGGGCAGCAGTGCTACCAATTGATTGAGCACTCGTTGATTCCAAAGAAAACAAAGATTCTGAAAACAAGATGGAAAAATATCACAATTATTTAGGAACATTTTTATTTGTATAATGTAATACAGATTGTATTCGATTATTTGAAGTATGATAGGCAACTGCTCTACAAATTGAGCTACCAGGTCGGATTAGGTAAGATAATACGGACCTGATATTTTTTTAAATTTTCTGAATAATCGAGTACAACTTGTATAACGTAGCAAATCATGACGTCTGAATAAACAAAAAGAAGAGATTATTCTACTTACCAACACTAGGAACAGCGTCAATTTCCGATGATCTAGCGGCATTGGGATCGATTATTTCGAAACCACCATTATTGATGTTTGCTGGTGCGGCGAAATTGTTCACTCTAGATGGTCCGGCCACGGCGAAATTAGTGGTGGCTGATGGTCCGGCAACGGCGAGATCATCAAGTTTTGATGGTTCAGAAACGGTGAGTTCTTGATTTCCACATTCTAGATTAACTGCACTTGGAGTTGCTGGCTCGTTTTCTTTCTTGATAAAGCGATAGAGTCTGCAATAGCAGGTATTACAAATGTAGGAACAGCTTTTATCCAATTTTATTCTCCTTTCCGCTGCATAACCATATAGTTTAGGAGTAACTTTCTTGTAACTATTACTACAAACATGGCAATTTGAGCATTCGTGCTTCATTGTATAAAACGTTTAAAATTAACACTTCATTTGATCACTTTTTAAAAATAAAAAATAAAACATTGAAACACTTTTCTCAAATTTTTGCTAGTACACGCGAGCAAATTCCTTTTAATTCTACTGGAAGCTTACTTACAGACTTCGAGTGCTCGACTTGAAGGGAACATCACAGTAGGTCTAGTATTTATAGTAGGTTTGTTGGTACCGCAGTGTGTGAGGTAGGGGAGGTACTTGAGTGTGTTTATGTGTTTGTTTGTTACCTAAAATGTTGTTTGATACCAACAAGGTTATTCATTATTACTTCGTTTGAAGGTAGTCAAATTGGTGTTGTGTTGTTTAGTTAGTTGTTTTTGTGATGAAGGTATAAATTTAAACAGCCACGAATATCCGTTTCCTTGACCCTTGCTAAGCAAGTTTTTGGGATTTTGATTGTGGATTGCTATGCTTTCCGCTACATTTAGTTTCGTTGAATATATGTTCAGCTACTTTTGATTTAAAATAAAATAACTACAATGAAATAATTCCCGCAGTTATTTTGAATTGATGGAAAATGATGCTCATTCCATGTGTGTATGGGAAAAAAACTTGAAATTTTCAAAAAAAATATAACTCGTAAACGGCTCAATGAACATTTGAGATTTTTTGATATGTTATGTAAAAATGTATGAATTTTAATAAAAAAATATAAAGATAAATAGTCGTTGTGGTCCAACATTTCTAAAATCATAAAAAACAAATTCTTTGACCATTTTAGAAGAGTACATTAATTATTTTAATCAATATTTTTAATAAAAACAAAAAGTAATGAGCTTTCTACTTATAGAAAGACATTGCAAATCGTGGTTCAGAAGTTATGTTTTTTTTTAAATAATTTTTTTTGAAAAATGTCGATTTTTCTGGTAACCCTATATCGAGCATGGTTATCTTAATAAAAAAATAAAAAAATACGGGTCTTATTATTTTCGATGAAGAACATACCAAGCGATTTTGATTTATATATTATATATATATATATATATATATATATATATATATATATATATATATATATATATATATATATATATACATATATAAAAATATATATATATATATATATATATATATATATATATATATATATATATATATATATATATATATATATATATATATATATATATATATATATATATATATATATATATATATATATATATATATATATATATATATATATATATATATATATATATATATATATATATATATATATATATATATATATATATATATATATATATATATATATATCCATGGGTGATGCGCATAGCCTGATGCGCTATCATGATGTTTCACCTTTATGATTTTGGTCCGACGATTTCTACTCGACTTAGAACACATTTATGGTGTTTATAATTAATTCTAGACATCAATCAATCGCTGCTGTTTTATCTATGCAAACCTTTATATTTCAGGTAAACAATTTTCCATAGCAATGTGAAATGAAATCAATAATGCAGGCGCGTTTTTTTTGTTTACCTTTAATATATCATTCAATGGCGAATATTCGGGTGAGATCAAAGTCTAATCATATATTTAAAATTCGTTATCTTTCCAGATTATTCAACGCCGCTAGCACTGATTCTATAAGGTTTCATTCGAATCTTATAAATCAAAATGAAAATGATTTAAGGGTATCAATTGATAATACTTGTACAGACTCTTTAGTGACAGCATTGGACGATGAAGCACTTTTAATCAATGATTATATAAACGATATGGCAAAATCAAAAGTAAACAGTGCATCATTTTAGTTAATACATTGAAAAGAGTTCACACATAATTTTCTTTTGAAGGTACATTTTGACGACGTTTCCCTTTACGGGACACCGAAAGAGGAGCCACTTCCAAGCATACCACCGTCTGCAGAAAAGCCATCATCTAACTTTTTGAAAAACCAACTACAAGCATGGTTTCAGCCAACAGACAATCGACTTGCTATGAAGCTTTTCGGGAGCAAAAAAGCATTAGTGAAGGAAAGGATTAGACAGAAGACATCTGGTCATTGGGTGATTCATCCTTGCAGTTCATTTAGGTACCCTTATGTTCAATACATCTTTCGGAGTAAACAATTAACCTTGAGTAATATTCACCAAATTTGTATTATTTTTAGGTTCTACTGGGACTTGTGCATGTTACTACTGCTAGTAGCAAATCTGATTATATTGCCTGTTGCCATATCTTTTTTTAATGATGACCTCAGTACGAGATGGATTGCCTTCAACTGCTTAAGTGATACGATTTTTTTGGTTGACATAGTTGTCAACTTCAGAACAGGTAATTCATCAATAATAGTCAAGTAATGTAATCTATAAATTTTGATTAACAATTGCCTCCCTTAGCTCAGTCACTAAAAGTACAGCTACAAAGCAAGACTACGCAGGGGGTGGCTGGTTTCGATTCCCGGTCTTCCTAGGAAGTTAACGTTAACGAAAACTTCTTCATTCAGCATAAGTTATAACATCGAAATGGTCCGTGATTTTGAGATTTAGTCCTTGAGACACAAGCTCTTGGTACAGTTTGGAAAAGCACGTTATTGGCCTGAATTTGAGTGGATTGGTCGTGTTGCCGTCTTTTGGTAGATTTTAGGTCACCCCTCATGTTATGAACTTCGGGAGCTTCCGGGGGCCTTCACCGACAGTCCTTCACTGGCAGTCCTTCGTTGAAATCTATCTTGCTTAATCTTGTAAGTGGTTTTAGAAATCCCTTTCGTTTACAATTTCATTTTTTCTTCTTTCCTTTTCGTACATTCCACGTCACGCCACTTTCGTTTGGCAAGTGCACTCATCCATTGTACATGGATGTCGGGTATATGTGTGACGTTGGCTTCACTGAGTTCATGGAGTTCTGCGGGCTTTACAATCTCAGCAACGTCACGAACTAGCCTCGTTAATCGGTATCCCCTTCGGAACTGCGTCATCCAACTTTTGTGTGGAGATGCGTCCTTCCATGTGGATTTTTGTACATCATGGGATGCTTGGTGTTCTCCTGGTGCTGTCAGTTTTTGGTCCATTTATACTTGTGTTTTTTATTTATATTTTAACAAGTGCTTCTATGAATCTTCACATAATTAGTCACAGTTAGTTACGCAATACCCCACATTGGATTTCATCATGGGACCCTTCAAATTTGAACGATACCAGCGGCAGATCTTCTTGGATGTCATTGATGTTTGAGAAAATTATATTTTTTCATCAGAGAAACAGACGTATTTGTATTTATTTCTACTCATCAACAGATTATGTACAAATCCCAATGATGTTACTTAAAGCTAAACTAGAACGGTACATTAATGGTCATGACATAAAACAAACTAAAAATTACGCTATCGATGCGAATTAGACAGGTCTTTAAAAAAATGACTAAACTTACGACGAAGCATCTGGCGAGTCACGTTAAAATCAAACAAGGCGGAAACCCTATTAAAAAGTCTTTGTAAACCGCCAATTGCGCCAAACATACTGTAATTGGTTCGTTGTGGAGGTAACCGCAGCATTGAACTATTCTTCAGGGCTCGGGGCTGCACGTTGATATTGATTTGCTCCAGAAGATCAGGACAGTCGATGTGGTCTTGCAAGATGTCTGCGATGAACAAAGCCCTGGCTGTATCTCTACGGGCTAACAGGGACTCCAAGTTAATTAGACGGCAACGGCTTTCGTAGCTTGGCAAACGATAGGGATCCGTCCACGGTAGTTTACGTATCGCAAATCTCAAAAACCGTCGTTGAACAGCCTCTACTCTAACGACACCGTTGTTGTAATGAGGAGTCCAGACAACCGAGCAATACTCTAATATGGAACGACACAAGGAGCAGTACAACGATTTGAGGCAGTAGATGTCCGTGAAGTCTTTCGCAATCCAAAAGATGAACCCCAGAACGCAGGAGGCTTTGCCGACAGCGTACGAGATATGCTGCTTGAAGGTGAGTTGGGTGTCCAGAATTATTCCGAAGTCCTTGACTTGACTGACGCGCTCAATTTCGGTGCCCAACAAGACATACTTGAATAGAATAGTCTGTTTCTTGTGCGAAAACGAGATAACCGTGCATTTGGCCGGGTTGATATCCATACGATTCAAGGTGCACCAGTCGGCAAAAGCATTTAGCTGACGTTGAATAAAGCGACAGTCGTCGAGTGAGTGCACTCGAAGATAGAGTTTTAGGTCATCTGCGTATGATAGTCGTGGTCCTTCGAAAGCCAAATTTACGTCGTTGAAGTAGATCAAAAAAATCAACGGTCCCAAGTGACTACCCTGCGGTATACCAGACGTGGCTTTGAACATGTGAGACTGACAATCTTCTATGACTACAGCCAGATGACGGTCAGTGAGGTACGATTGAAACCATTGCAGCAGGCATCCGTTGATCTCAAGCCTGTCCAGTTTGGCAATAGCTATGCGGTGGTTCAATTTATCGAAGGCTGCAGACAAGTCGGTGTAAATGACATCCGTTTGGGCGCGTTTCGCCATACTGTCAGTAACGTAGGAAGTGAGGCACAGCAGGTTAGTAGCAGTGGAGCGACCAGCCATGAATCCGTGCTGGTCGGTACTGATATACGGTTTGCAGTGAGCGAGCAACGGTTCCATAATTACAAGCTCAAACAGTTTAGCAACAGCGCCAAGCGAAGTTATGTCGCGATAATTGCCAGCGTCCCGTTTGCTACCCTTTTTGTGTACTGGAAACATGTGCGCAAATTTCCAACAGCGAGGAAAAATACCGACAGTCGCAGATAGTCGAAAAACGTGCAGCAGCGGGGGCAACAAACTATCCAAGTGCAGTTTGAGAAAGGACGAAGGAATTCCATCCGGCCCGGGATTGTGAGATAATTTGAGTTTTGAGCAGGCCTTGATTATCATCTATGCATCGATGTCGACTTGGCCCAAGATTTGACCGGCAAGGGGAACATAGCTGGCCGCAAGTCTAATGTGGTCATCGCTCAATGTCACCTCGGTGAAAACGCTAGACAATTTCTCGGAAAATAGCTGGCAAGTACTCTGCGGGGTGGAAGCCTTGTTGCCGTGGAGCGACATAGACGACGGAAGGCCTACTTCGTGGCGTTGTTCGTTTACAAATTTTCAGAGTTGTTTAGGACGTGACTTGAGCTTTCTCTGTATTCCACGCCGATATTTAAGAAAGCAACGTTTCGCGACTCGTTTGTTTTCGTGATTCATTCTTAAATAGTGACGACTTAGAATTAGTGTCCGGCGCTTTGTGAATTTTCTGAGGGCAGCTCTCTTGCCAGATTTCAAGCGACGAAGTTCGCTCGTTTGCCAAAGTGGACGAGACGTATGACGATGGATTTTCTTTGGAAGGTGTCTGTCTATAACATATGCCGGAAGGTGGGAAAATGTTGGGGGGGCGGGCCCGCACCCAAGTAACATTGCCAAAACCATCCAGCTTTATTAAGTTTTATTAAAGTTTTATGAAAGCCACTAGAAATCAATTCGGCTTTATTATGGCAGCAAGAGATGCCAATAGGTTTCAAATTTTAGTCAGGTTTATAAGAACCTACACAGCTTCTTTAGAACGATCTTAAAACCTTGACTTCTAAAATTCCTTTTACTCCTATCAAAGGTTTTATTTTGACTTTATTAACTCATAAAATGCTTTTTTGAAATGCCATTTTAGGACTCATTCATATTATCTTATTATGGTCAGTTGAAAAAGCATTATAAAACCATTTTGCCTCCAGTAAATGCATTAAACGGCTAACTGGCATTGAGGAAAGCTACCAAGCGACCAGATAGTTTTATAGTAGCCATTGCTAAGATAAATTGGCTTTTTGGCAAAACTGTGATTTATTGCAATCGCCATGTTGAAATATATGAAATAATTGAAATGTGAAAAAATAAATACACCAAATTTTAAATGTAATACAATTGAACTGTAGATCTGAGACAAACTTCGGTATTCGTATAGATAACCTTATTGAATTCCATCAATTTTCAGGAGTTTCATGATTAATTTACGGAATATATTTCTTTCAATTTTGTTTTTGTTGTTGTAAACTCGCATAATTTCCAAGGCGCATTAATTTTCAGCTCTTATCGCGCCAATACTCACCATAAAATTAAATGCGCATATGATTTGGAGCATGATACGGTATTAAAAAAACTCAATTTGTTTTATATATTTTGCTATCAATCATAATTTCCCGCAACAGAAGAACTTTTTTCTGAGCCATTATTTGCTGTCGAATGAATCAGAAGAGCAACAAAGCAAAACAACAAAATCCAACCACGATATCGCCGTGAAGTTTGACAGCTGTGGCCATTCAGCCCTATGCTGGTTTTGATGGCGGCCAATAGGTTTTATGATGGTTCTCAAGTGGTCATAGCATCTTTCACTAGAACATTTTCAAAATCTTTATGGTCTTAGAAAGGTTTTATTAATTTGTTTTCACAACCGTCTATAGAGTGGGCCACTTTGTACACATTTCGGCTTTAAAGATGCATAGAGGAGGTGTTGGTGGACAAAACAGTTTTGAATGTAGTGTCATCAACAAAGCCGGGAGGAGTGCTATACGGCTGGAATAGAACTGAAATTGTTACTTGGGACGAACTGGGGGCTTCCAAAGTGCTTTCCACGATGCGTCTCGGATGTGATGTGCACTGATTCGTCTCTAAATCGGGTAACTCTTCGTACAAGCTGGAAATTGGAAGATATTCAGGAAGCGAAAAGCTGGAATAACACGCGTACTTGCCTGAGATAATATGCTGGAAGACCCCCTCTGGAACCCCGAACTCAATACCGGGATGACTCTGGTGGCGAGAACACTGGGAACAGAGCTGACGATCGGTTTTTGAAAGTGGTACAACTGAGACGAGGGCAGAGCAGGGTTCCAAAGAGCTTTGTCACGTGCATCCCGGTATTGAAACATGTGACATTAGCTGAGCATCGGGCAAGGTTGGTCCGTAGCTGAGACGTTCACAAGAGGAGCTGGTTGATTTTGTGGTTCCACCGTCGAGGACTTCACGATGCGGGTCACATTTTTTGCTTTATCATCCTCGAAGGGCCGGAAGAAAACGTTTTCCGGCCAAGAATCACAGGACAATGCTTCCTTTTCCGAATTTTTGTCTACACCCACTGTGAATGAGACAAAATTCAACGTGGACAAATCTTTCCCTTTTGGAACAAGTTTTACCACCTTCGGTTTATGGTCGATAGTCAGATGAAGGCATTCACACACCATGTCGGAAATTTCCTGTTCGGTCGTAGTCGGATGAAAAGCAGACAGATGTATCCAGACGAAATTACGGTTGGTCTGGACCATTTTAATGGTGCTACAGGTCAACTTAGTCCCGCAACTCGATTTGTTTGCTGCAATCGACATCGGACGATCACCATTTTCACTTCTACGTCGCTTCGGCGAATTAACCGACGCATTTATTGGCCACTCATGAAATCTTGAGCCACTAGAGTTGAGCCGGAACGGTGTGAGAGGCTTCGAATCAACCTTAGAAGCGAGGGTTGTGACCACCGAGCTAAGCTTTATGATGTCATCCTGAATTGATTTAATCGATTCAGGTAAACCACTCAGATCCTTCTCACTGCGGCACATGATGTTGCGAAATTGGCAGTTAGTGAACATCTTGGAACAGTCATCGCACATCCAATAAATATTTTTCAACGGACGAAGGGCGATGAGAGGGTGCAAGATGGTGTTGTTGTTGAATAAAACAGCGATCGGTTGAGTTTTTGCAGATAACAACACAATGCTCCTCTGTCTATGCACAGACCGAATATCACAACGCGGACAAAATAATAATAAATCGGGACGGATCGAAATCACGAATAACCATAAGCCGTAAAAGGCTAGAACAAGAGTTAGTGCTCATGTTTCAAACGACACACAAGCTCTCAGAAAAGGCTCTCACCCTTGGGATCATGGATATAAGGAGGAAGCGCCTGTGTTCCAACCCAGAAAAGCGGACAACAAAGAAGTGCATTAACTTTCTTAGCTTCGTCACTCCCAACGACCTATATGTATAAATGTATATATGCTTTCTCGCCAAGGAAAGCCTCCCGCATAATCCCATCCAATTTCCAACTCCAGATGTCTACTAAGGTAGCATGAGTTCTCAGCATCTTCTTAAGTAGACATCTAATCAACACTTCCCTGCCATCCCTTGCTGATCATAAGGACCTGGCCAGGTGTTGCGCAGAGAGACCGATGGATGAAGAGCCTGTCATACCCAAGGCAGCTCTTCTAGCGCTTCCATCGTCTCTACAACAGCCAACCCAGGATTGTGTATGGTCGGAAAATGCTGTGCTATGCTATGCTATGGGATGCTTGGTGTTCTCCTCTGCCTTGCGTCTGAAAGTTCGTAGTCACAACGCTCGCACAACTGCCATCGCTGCAGAGTACAGAGTACGCTGCAGATCCTCAATGGCGTCCAATATGGCAGAATATCCTGGGAATACTGTAGTTTCGGTTTCTTGCTGCGTGCATCTGTGAGGTTGGTTCATTTTGTAATTGCTTTAATTACTGCTCCTCTGTTGGTCTTCGAGTGGTTAGCCCTTGCACGGCCATGAGTGCGCTCGATTTACGCCTTTTACTAATGACTGTTGCATCCAATCCAACACAACTGAAGCTCGTCCTATCACTTGATCCAATCTCTTCCCTCTTCAGCTCCCTGCTTTATAAACTCCACCTCAGCCGAGGTTAGTATGTTGTGCGAAAGAATTGCCCGCTGTAACGTACACAATTTGTTTGTGTCAAGCTGGTTAGCAAACCAAGGAAACCGCTCGTTGAACAACTCCAACATCCTTAGTCTGCCAGTCATATTCGTCTACAACCTTTTGCAAACGCAGTAGCAATGGATACATTCTCAAAAACCATTCCAGATTCCTTTAAAGTGTAATGACAGTTTACTAGACCATTACAAGACAAGATAATAGACCATTATATGAGACGTTTCTTATCAGGTGCGATTGCCATGCATCAATTAAATAAGACAGCCGAAAGGGGTCTAACTGCAATATTGATAACCAAAACATACACACTCCGATTTTTTACAGAAATCTAAAAATCTAAAATCTAAAAATTGGTATTCGGATTTAACTAAGATAACTGTAAAATTTCACCGAAATCCGTTAAATCGGATTACCGACCGTTCAACTGTTGAGAATTCGGAAATTTTTTACAGATTTATGTAAAAAACTCTAAGTGTGTACTGTCTCCTGTTATCTCGAGAAATAATCTTTTGAATCTACACACTTAGAATATTTTACAGTATTCGGTAATTTTTTAACAAACTTTCAACAGCTGAACGTTTGGTAATCCGATTTACCGGATTTCGGTGAAATTTTACAGTATTTCGGTAAAAACATTACCGGAACTTGTCAAATTTTACCGAAATCCGTAAAATAGGATTACCGAACGTTCAGCTGTTGAAAGTTCGATAAAAAATTACCGAATACTGTAAAATTTTCTAAGTGTGTATTTTTAAATGGGTCATTAAATATCTCTGCATAAAACTAATACGATTCTCTTTAATTTTCAGGCATTATGCAACAAGATAACGCCGAACAAGTGATATTAGATCCTAAGCTTATCGCAAAACATTATTTGAAAACATGGTTTTTTCTCGATTTAATTTCATCGATACCACTAGACTACATATTCCTCATATTCAACCAGGTATGTATAACATTTAGAATAATTAAGAACACATTAAAAAATTATAACGCTTAAACGACAAGTCAATCATCCTTGATGCTGACTGAATATCGGACCACCACCACTCTGGCGCAGAACAGAGTTGTGCTGTAACATAAATTACCAACTTCATCCCACAGTATCGACGACGATACACTTATCAGAAGTTGCCTCTTGCTACAGCTTTCAGCATGGTTAGATTTACAGTCCCCTCATGGTTATGGAAAACATAGTACTACGTTCAATTATTAAAAATCGTTTAAAAATCATGGAAGGAAAGAAAATTCAATAACTAACCGTCGCATACTGTTAGGGTGCAGACTTTTTGTCAATAAAGTGCTTCATATACCTTGTTTTCAGTGAAATAGAAACCAATACATTGTAAAACAAAATGACGATCTCCAAACCAAAGACAGCCACTGCCGTGACGTTCAGTTTGTCAAAGATGTTAGGGAAAGAATTCTTTTGAAACTGATAATAGATTTATCATATTTGTTGCTCTGTGCAAACATTCAAATTTGAGTGCAAACACATTGAATCTATTTCACAACGCTTCTACCAGCTTTACTCACTCTCTCACATAAAATTAGGGAATAACTTACTCAATGTTCAGACAAACTATAGCAACGACTTTATCCTTCAAGCTGTGCATAAGTACGTTGATAATAATATGCACAAAATCAAATGACATCATAAACTATATCCTAAACCATACAACTTATACAAAATTTATGAAACTGTCAATTGTTGATTTGACAGAAATTGAATAAAATCATCAGTTTTGGATCGACAGAGATTCAATATGAAAAAATATCAATTCGCTAATTACAAACTTGCTACTGATATATTGATAAGTAATGATAGATAGTCAGCATCTCCTGGTACTCCTAATGTTCACCGGCGACTGACTGGTGCTTGTAAATCTCGCTATAACTCATAGGCGTAGCCAAGGGGGGGAGGGGGGGGGCCGCCCCCCCTCTTTTTTTTTTTTTTTTTTTTTTTTTTTTTTTTTTGTTTCAATTGTATATGATTTATTTTTAATGTTTGTGTTATTCCCCCTTTGCCTCAATGAAAAACGCGAAGTCGCCTCGATTTTGCGATAAGTTATAGCAAAAAAGCGCCAAAAGTGGACATTAGCCTGGGACAAAATTTAAATTCCAGTTCCCTAATGATTTTCGGAAGCCTTTTGGACCCTGTAATAACTGTGCAAAATTTCAGCTCGTTTGGTGAAACTATATTTTAGCGCTAGTGGTTTTAATTTTACATAGGATTTTCCATGGGAAAACTTACTTTTACAGATAAAAATCTGGCAAGGTGATCCATTGTCCTTGAAAAATAAATCAATACAACCATTTCCTGGGAAATTTTTCAAGGCAACTTTTCTTCGAAGACCGCAAAGCGATCCGACGCTTGTGGAAAAAGTTATTAAGCTGAAACTGATTGCTATCCAATCGAACGGTTCATTGAGCTGTTTTCTCTTGCAGCACTGCTACCTGCAACCTGCTGCTGGCTGCGCGAAGCAACCACTGTGTTTGTTTATGTTCACTCAGCATGGAGGAACTGTGCTGCTAGAAAAAACAGTCCAATGAGCCGTTCGATTGGATAGCAATCAGTTTCGGCTTAATAACTTTTTCCACAAGCGTCGGATCCCTTTACGGTCTTCTAAGAAAAGTTTCTTTGAAAAATTTTCCAGCAAACTAAGAGATTGATTTATTTTTAGAGGACAACGGGTCACCTCGCCAGATATTTCTTTGAAAAGGTAAGTTTTCCCATATAAAATACTATGGAAAATTAAAACTGCGAGCGCTAAAATATAGTTTCACCGATCGAGTTGAAATTTTGCACAATTATTATAGGAACCAAAAGGCTCCCAAAAATCAATAGGGAACGAAAATAATTTTGTTTCATATATCCGTGTCCCAGGCTAGTGGACATCCATGAGCTATATTTTTAAAAAGGAAAGGCTACCAATTTTATTACAGTTTTTTTTCCTCTAATCAAGAACCCTAGCAAACCTAACGTATAAAAAAAATATCTCTAACCTGTTATTAGGCAAGCATTTATTGCTTTTTATCCCACGAGCCGATAGTTTAAAAAGCTATGCTCAATTCAACTTTCACTTCTTGGCAATCAAAAAACTTAATATTTAAACCAATGTTACAGCTTTCAAAAGCCAAATATTACCAGATTAAAAAACACAGTTAATAGCTAGGAAGTGTATCAACGAAAAATGGTTATTTGAACTATCAATGATATGGGCAAACCTGACCCGTTTTACGGTACTGTAGTTTCGTATTATTGAGAATATATGTTAGTCATATCTTACATGCAAGACACGAGCATGATTGAACGCCCGAGACTGCTACTCCGTTGCTGTCAGATCAGCTGTTATTACACAGAGAACTAACAGATGATGTTTAGCATACATCCTCAATGTGTAAAAACTGGTGATCCCAAACTAAGGCAATAACCAGCACCTGCCTCGCCCTCATGCAGGTCAAATAAGTAAAAAGTAGGAATGTGTGAGACTCGTTTGATTGAAAGCCAAGACCGCCTCTGCCTTTCTACGAGAAATCGCTGGGATATTGAATAACAGGATTGGGTGGCAGCAGGGTTCTTTTTAGTAAACGATAAGCTGAATTCAAGCGGCGTTTAGTAAAACATTTAAATATTAGTACCGATTTCTGATTTGAACCTATTTATACTAACAGTAAGGATGCTATTGGAATCACTCACAATATGAGATAACTTACAAACATCAGCGTCGAATAACCGCTTTTTCAAACACGTTTGAAGAAGTTATTCAGATTTCTAGAAGAAATAGCAGAACAACTTCTCCAAATTTGTCTGAACAAATAGCTATCCAGCTAGTGATTTATTTGCTCTGGGATATGGTGGCACGGCGAGCTTGCAAACCAATATTATGGATCACAATTAATTGTGATCCCAACCGCCGATCCACCACCCTGTCGAACCACCACATCTCACCAGGAAACATTTTTGTTATATTTTTTCTGTGCTCACTCGATCACTCGCATCGCCGAATTATAAATAACCGAAACAATACAAAACGCGCCATGCCTGATAGCAAAATAGTGCGTAATAAAGCATCGGCATAACCTTTCACTGCCGATGCTCGAAACAAACACTTTCTTCGTAAACTTTCATTTTTTACAACTGTATCAATCAAGTAGAAACTTCTTATGAACAATCAATGTGAATCCAGTGTGCGTAGATGCCTTTCGTGCCTTCTGGCAACTTTATGCTTCTATTGATGTACAGGCTCATCTGTTTTAGGATATATTGGACGGATTATTATAATTTGAGATATCTCAGTGCTGACATCTTCCAAATTTAGCAGATCAGCAGGCAATCGATGAAAACCCACCTTGTACCTCATAGCAAGATGCTTAGAGGCGGACCGGAAGCTTTGATGAGCTACCTCAAAACTTTTTTCCGTTTCTGTGGGAGAAAAACGCTGAAACCGCCGAATTTATGTGCGATGGCTCGGCGCGTATTCATGAATAAGAGAATGCTTGTAACAAAACGGATCACCAGATAACATACATACATTACTGACAATTGCAGAAAACAAGTATAAGTTATATAGGTTCGGGAGTTTCCACCAATCAAATTCATTCTACAACAAGTCGAGAACACACGTATGAACCAAGAAGAAAGCTACTATCAATGTAAATGCTCATTACTTTTCATTCTTTGTTTCGTAAAAGTTACTCCGCTAGTAAATATAGAGCACATTGTGTGAATTGCGTAATTTTTTTTTTTTAATATTGGCAGTTTAAAGTAGTTCTTTGATTCATTGTTATTTAAAAGAACCATAAATGGGCAATCGAAACTTTTTTTAAAAGTAATTAAGTAAGATATTATTCCAGCATGTAATTAAAAGAAACTAACGAACGAAACTAAATGAATGATCTTGTTGCCAAAATCGGCCGGATATTTTAAAATACTTTGGTTTAGAGTTGAGAAGAAAAGTAATCCTCTCTCTCTCTCTCTCTCTCTCTCTCTCTCTCTCTCTCTTAAAAAAATAAGCTTGCCCTCCCCTACTTCAAATCCTGGCTACGCCTATGCTATAACTTTAAACCATGATGTTGGGTACAAATTTTAGAGACGCACACTATTGCTGAAATTATTTAGTACAATAATAGAGTAGTTACTGTAAAGAGCAGTGTAAAGGTTCTGTTCATATTATGGAAAACGCATGTGTTAGTACGCCATTGGATTCTATGAAAATTGTTTTGGGGGGGGGGGGGGGGTAGTGGAGTGGTGTTTTGTTTTGTGGGTGTGTTTTTTTTTTTTTATTATTTTTATATTTTTTGGATGGTTTTTTTTGTTGTGGAGGGGGGGTGGTTTCCCCCCACACAATAATTTATCTAATATTTATTTTTTTTTTTTTTTTTGAAAGCGTCAGATTAGCTCATGAGGTACGCAGCAAAGAACATTAGGAAGGGCGCATACTCTAATAGGCACACACATATGTTTAAATTGTTATAACGTACATAGTTTTGCAATAATTAAAAGTGTTCGGTAACTATGGGAAACGGCTTGTTTCTGGTCACGGTTACGGAATAGTTCCAAAGTCGGTAAATTTCAGTGATTAAACAAAAACACTGAGCAAATCATTATTAAAACGCTAATACCATAAGTTCAACTATGCGAGCCAGTCTTTTTTGTAAATGAAATACAGATTTAAGCACTATTATAAGCAATACACATCGATGGAACTTTTTATGTTCTTGCGAAAAAAAAGAGAATAATTTGGCAGCTTCAGATCGCCAGTTTGATATGTTACAAAAAAAATTGTATTTTTGAGTTCATCATTGAGTTCAACATATGTTGATTTCAGCAAAAGACAAAAAGCTAATGAAGTATTGTTTCAAAATATGTTTGAGCATGAGCATGAGCATGATTGACCGCCCCCGGATGCTACTCCGTTATTGACAGATCAGCTGTATTTACACAAAGAACCTAGAGATGATGTTTGGGACTAACATACATCCTCAATGTGTAAAAACTGGTGACCCATTATGAAGTAATACCGGCGCTGGCCGTGCCCGAATGCTTGTCAAGTAGGGAATGGGAAGGGACGTGTTGACATGATACTCGCTTTGGAGGAAGCCGAGAACACCTCTGCACTTCCACGAGAAATCACGGGAATGTTGGATAGTTGGAGAAAGGTCAGCAGCAGGTTTCGTTTTGGTTAACGATACGCTGAAAGTATGTAACTAGCACTATCCGCCTAAAATATGGTACCGCTCCTTCAAGCAACAGAATATCGAACGCCATTTGCCCCGCACCCCGAATAGTCTGGCATGACCTAATGTATGTATGATATGTACTACCACCCATTGTAGCACGGAAACTAAGTCCAACAGCAAAGGGCTCTCCCCTCTGTTAGACTTGATCAAGCTTTAATAACCACTGATTATCCTAATCATGCCGTTGTATGAAGGGCCAAAAAGGGGTTGGGTGGATCGATATGCAACATCACTTATACGTATCCACAGAGATATAAGGAATCTCCTTCCAACAACAAGACTGAACAATTGGTCAAAAGAGCAAGCTATCTATCATGAGGATGCCCCAATGGGTGGGGAGAAGAGCCCGCCTTCTATACACAAACAGTTAGCAATGGGAAGTTGGCATTCCCACTCTCCCCATCCTGAGTGCTTCAATGGGGTGCCCTGATGGTCCCTCCCATTGGCATGAAATATTATATAATGGTGTATATATTTATTTAAATGAAAAATACTACAAGCATTCGTATCTATAATATATGATCTTCATTCGGTTGATCCTGAAATGCAAGAAATGCTGTAAAATGTTAAAGTCTAGAATTCTGTGGTTCGCGCTTAAGCACGTTTTCGTTCGTTTTCAGCGATAGCAGCATTTCACCAAAATCTGATTTGAGGTATCCTGAAAAAAATCATTAGATCTATTGAAATGTTACAACATTTATACATTTTAAATTACTGTTGCCAAGGTTGCATTTGCTACTTGATGCTGATTTTATAAAACAATCCGCTTTTATTTTTGCTGACCTAATAGTTATTGCTACCGAATTAGGAATGGGAAGATTGGAAGGGAGTTAAAGATAAATGGGCAAAAAAAAAAGTAATGTTTAAATCATATATGGAGTACAATAAATAAAACAATATTACCAAATATAATGATATAGTAAGTTATGAAGTAATGACAGAGATTGAAATGTAAAATCAAACACTAGCCAAATGGCACACAGCGCTGCATGAATCAGATCAGCTCAGAATTGGTTAAAAGTCCATTTGCAAACAGGAAATGAAAAATACATTCAGCAATAAGTGCAAAAGCCTACCACAGATTCCGTAATTTCCAAAAGCCTACCACAGCTGTAATTTTTTGTGATATATACTGAACATATATGCAATGCTAGATGTCATAAATTGAAGGTATGTTTCGTGTTTAAGCCAGAAACCGCCCAAATCAGGTTTGTTGTATGAAAATGTGAAGGTCATGTTATGATAAAAATAATGCGATGTTGTAAAGAAATACTGCATAATGTACATATAATAATTAAATGCCGCTATTTGCCTCTTCCGCTGCGATGTTAGATGATTGAAACACTAAAATAGCGAAAACTCCTACGTTATACCTATAACGAAATAAAGTTGATCACCTGGCAGCCTAGCAAAATAGCAAAGAAAATGTAAGCAAACAATTATGCGAACTAAATTTCATATGAGTATGATTACTGCCCGAAAACAGAAACTCAATAAATCCAAAACGAAAAAAATTAAAATTAAATGACAGGAAATTCTTTGATAACTCTTTTTTCCTACTGGGCCTATTAATTATTCTTTATGTCTGTAAAATAGGGAAGAATGTAGGATCATAAACAATGTTAGTTTTTGAATTAATTATTTTGGACGAAGATTTTTTTTGTAGAATTTGTCGTATATCTAAAAAAAAAACGTCGCTCTAAAAATATGTAAAAACCATCCTATCTTTTCAAATACATAACGTGAGTTAGGTGGGCCAAAACTTACATCGATCCAAATGCGAAGCTGAAAAAAGCATTTAAAAATATTGTGATAGGATGTTATAATATAAAATGATAATAACAATTATATTTGTAATGTCTGCATGTCTTCTGATCCTGCTGTAATTGTAGACGGACTTGCATTATCATAGCCACGGGGGAAGAAAACAAATCAAAATTATTATACAATACTTGGAAATTCCATGGATGATCTGAAATTATATACCATATAAAGAATACTTCCATTTTTCGTGGAAGTACCCTAGATTTCAGCATGCTTACCGGGGTCACGCTGCCTACATCGCCTTGGTGCGGCTGCCACCTTATGTATAGTTGACGCGATACAGCGTTTCTTACTCAACCGCTGGATGCCAGGACAGACGCTGTTCGAGCCGCACCTCCTTGGTGGACAGACGCTCGGCACGCACCTCCTCAATCTAGCTGAAGTCAGAAGGACAACAGTGCCCAGGCTACACTACCAGCTAAGTACGCAACCCTTAGCTGGCGGCCTTTGGATCTCTTGACCCGTGGAAGCATGAAGTAGGAACTTGTGAGGACCATAGGTATGTTGCGGGGACGCACGCTCCATCCCAGGTATCTACTCACTTTTTCTACATCGCCTTTTCTGCCTGTGTAAGTAATAGTTAGGCATGGGCAGCGGCATGCCCTCTTTTCCGTGGATATCCTGCAAATAGAGATGAGACAAGTTGGGCCGCCCTTCCGATTGGTGGCCCATCATAGCATTAGTAACTGATATTGATTCTATTGATTCCTACGCTCATTAATTTGATACCAACCGGGGGAGACTTGTTCCTATACCCAATGCTTTCCTTATCTCCAATCCGTTTAATCACTCGCAATATTTTGTTATATTTATAGGGGACGGAACACTACAATTTGAGTTAATTCTAAGCAGTCGGTTTACCAAAATTTGGTAGATCGACAGGTAATCGGTGGGTCACTGCACTTCATGGAGAGAGGCTGGGAAGGGGACGGAAAAGTAAAATGGCCAACCCCCCCCCCTCAAACTATGTTTGTAACTAAACACTTGTTTTAAACAAAGCATGAAAAATAAAGGTTTTCAATAGTGGGGGGGGTTAATTAATTGGGAGGGGTTGGTTTGGGTGGGTTTGGCGGATTTTTCCGAAAAAAAATGGGTGGGGTGTTTAATTCTTCGGCGGCCGTCTATCCTCACTCCCAAATTTTTGCTCCTTCCGGCTTTTTTTTCCACTTCTTTTTTTGGGGGTACTGCTTGAGTCTTCTTTCTTCTCAATTATTTTTGGGTAATCTTAAACCTTCGGTTTAAAAACCTTATCCTTTTCTTTTTCTTTGTGGGGTATTGGAAAAAACATAAAACTACCCGAGCAGGAACGAATAACTTGATAACTGGCCTTGGTTTTTAAGAGCTCAGATTAAGAGGTAAAATACCTGAGGATAATACCATAAAATTGTTCCCACAATGTTATGCGAATACCAAATTGAGGTAAGGCAATACCAAAATAGTACCTCTCTGGTATTCCCAGGTATCCGAAATAACAAGTTTTGTTATTCGAAAGATATTTTGCTTGCAATTCTTAGGTATTTTGTTTAGGTATTTTACCTCTTAATCTGAGCTCTTTAATACCAAGGCCAGTTATCAAGATCAAAATGAGGTATTCATATGTTGTTGTCTACTGCTCGGGTAGGGTGGCAAAAATTCCTCAACCGAAAATTTTATTGAAGGCGGGTTCTACTACGCTGTACTTAAGAAACAGTCTCGAAACTTTCGAGATGTCTTTTCAAACTTGGTAGTTTTTTTTATTTGGAAAAAAAGTGGGGAGGGGAAATTTTTATATTTGGTGGGTTTCGATTTAGCCTGAGAAATAAACTCAATTTAAATGATTTATTGATCGAGCAACAATCTAAAAATCGATGTTCATAAACCATGTTCCATCGATTTTTATACATGATATCCTTAACCTTGTTTGAAATGTGCTTTAATGTTATCTGTAACCAAATTGGTAAAAACTGACACATTTTGGGAAGAACGACCCTTAGTTTTGTTCCAAAGTTAACAGCGCCTTATTCTCAATGTAATAACAACAGAATATGAAATTGTTAAAATATTTTGGATTAACACCATTTTAATTCATTGCTGTAACTAAATCTATCCAGGTGTACGGATTTTGGTACTGTGTATTTTTTTAGTCCGCTCGGTATCTCCTCCGAATCCTGTACAGGAAAAAAGGACCTTTTTCTTCGGATGGAATGCGATCGTTATGTTTATCGTTATCACAATACCGATTTATTCTCCGAATCTGATTGGACGCGTTCTCGGCACTCTCGAGGACTGTTAAAATAGCGTCTACTGTAGATCTGGATTTACGGAATCGAAACTGGATCCGTGAGAATCTATGCCCATATGAATACACTTCATCAGCCTGTTTAGAATGATCCTTTCCAAGAGTTTTCTGAACGTATCTAACTAGTAGATATATATACGGGTGGATTTCCCGGCTTTGGCAACAGAACTAACCTCTGAACTTCCATATTATTCTGGGAAATGATCATCTTCCAAAAATATCTGTTAGCAATCTGTTTCCGATCACCGTTATCATCGTAAATTTTTAGGTGCAAGTTGTGCGCGTAGATTATGCTGACATTCAAAAAAGGCCTTTGATCGACTTTTACATTCAGCAGGATTTCCCGGCTTTGGCAACAGTACTAACCTCTGAACTTCCATATTATTCTGGGAAATGATCATCTTTTAAAAATATCTGTTAGCAATCTGTTTCCGATCACCGTTATCATCGTAAATTTTTAGGTCCAAGTTGTGCGCGTAGATTATGCTGATATTAAAAAAAGGCCTTTGATCGACTTTCACATTCAGTTGTCGATTGGCTATCAGCCAATCACGCGCTTCTGCATTACAACTATCACAACAATGCCGGCACCGGTAGTGTAGTGGTAAGCGTGACTGCTACTTGGCACCCCAGTGAGTCTGGGTTCAATCCCAGTCGAGGTCGGTGGTTTTTCTGAGGCGAAAAAATCTGGTCACGTCTTCCTTCGGAAGGGAAGTAAAGCCGTTGGTCCCGGCTCATTTGTTGATGAGTACGATATTTAGGGTCCAGGTGGTGGAGTCGTCTTCTTGGCGTCGGTAGTTGTCACCACGTTGTGAGGAAATAGGCCGACGGAAAATAAACGAAGAAAAAAAGAAACAAAAACTATCACAATAAACACTGATATCGCTTTATGGCACTAAAATTTTTTAATTCCTCTTGTTTTTTATTGTTTTCAGATCCAGAAAAATAATCAGGTACGTGATCATAGTATAACATTATTTATTTATAATAAATATTTCTCATTAAGTTCCTATCAATTTTCAAAATTCGAAATTCAAAACATCAGAAAGGGAAATAGACATTATACCTAAAGAAATACCGTCATCCCGGGTTACTTGCACCAAATTTGAACTTCAGAAAGATGTAACTGTCAATATTTACGATTAACAACCGGTTGGTAGTTCTGAAGATTTTATATAAAAAAATAAATAAATACAAAAAAAAAAAACCCCGGAAATACGGGTAGTTGCTGGTTACCATTTAAATCACCCTGTAAAAACCCTGTAAATTTATGAAGATAAGCTATGGTTTTAAGCCTCGAAAAGTCATGTACGGATATTTTGATTATGCAAGAAGAAGTGAAAAGTTCGGAAGATTAAGAACTTAATTATGTAATACATGTTCAATCCGTCTTGCGCAATATGCAACATGTCGAAAATGGATTATTATATGTGTGAATCGTTTGGCAATATAAGATACAAGCATTTAAACCTTTTCTTCCTTAAAATCAATTATCTAAAAAACTGAAAATTTGGAAATGAAAAAAAATCAATACCAATAGCTTATAATTTAGCTTACATACTCTTTTTAGCTTTTTTCATGGAATTGGAAGCATTTCAACAATCATTTATTAATAATATATCTAAATTTCGCTTTGAAATCCTTAAGAATACCTTTCCACCAAGTATGGGCAAATTTATTCCCTTGCAATAACAGCAAAAAACAGCAATTCTCGGCTGCTAACAGATTAGTGAACGTGTGTAATTTTTCCTATGGAGCGGTTCTACACGAATGCTCACAAACGAAAGATGTAGGAAGAACAAGCGAGGAAAACAGAATCAAACGAAACAAATCTGCAACTACGAGTTATATACGAACTGCCACTGAATTTTACTGAATTTTATAGAATTTTACTTCATGCATGCAATCAGTTGGACCGACAACCGCAAAGATACGTCTTAAAATGACAGTTTATAGTTGTATGTTGCAATATATTACTAAGCATCATATAAGTTTGCCATTTGAAACGTTAAAGGGATTATGTTTAAGGAATGAATTAAAGTAGTAATGTGCTCACTCAGTTGAATCAAACCGATTGCAATCGTAAACAGTTCAGCATGTTAAAAAT
The DNA here is from genome assembly GCA_024533555.2 of Aedes koreicus. Lineage (NCBI taxonomy): Eukaryota > Metazoa > Arthropoda > Insecta > Diptera > Culicidae > Aedes > Aedes koreicus. The sequence goes on from JAHHFK020000509.1 coordinate 458,782, forward strand.
AGGCACCGGAAAAAATTACTTATTTTTACATATAGATTATGTAGCAATTATTTAGATTGTAAATTCATGGTATTCATGGTACTTAATCAATAAATGCAAAAAACAAAAAATAAAATGATTGAGGCACCAAGAGTGGACATAACTTGTCCACTCTTGGTGCCTCATGGTGATGAGCGAAACATCTCCTTCTACATTATAATCGTTACTCCACGCACGGAGAATACAAAAATAACAATTAGAGTAAAACATAAAATACTTTTACTTGTTTTGATGCATGTCCTTTCTGGTATAGTTGTGGAATTGACGAATCCATTAATCAATATTTCGCACATATTTTAGTCACACTAGGCATTACTTATTTCGGCTGAAATGGATTTTGAAAATCTCAAATCTGAGCTGAATCGGGAAGCATAAATTTTATAAAATTAACAAACTGAATCAAGCTGCGCTCTCCACCACGTTGTACCGGATACGCTTGATTTCAGAACTATTTTTTCACACATCATTCATGTGTAAAAAAAAAACAGTTTTTTTTATTGTATGAGGTTTCTTCTAATTGGTATTATTTACCCATTGCATGATTGAGGAATTCCCCATTTTATGACAGATCGTGATGCTATTTGAAAATGGATGTTTTTTTACCCAATGTGGGGGGTTTAATGGGTTTTCGCAAACAACCGTGTATAGCACGTTTCTTACGGTATATGAGTTTAAGTGAAAAATAAGTGTACTACTGATTTTTCCAGGGGGGAGGCGGGGGTGGTGCTTGGTCAATCATTAAGGATTTCGCTGTAGCTCACTTGAATTTCAGTATCAATGTGATGAACATATGGTTAGGATGAATGCATCAACCTAACATTCTAACATTCAACACTTTCATATGTGCGCATCGTCACGTCATTAGGATACGAAGCGAGTGTGGTAGAGTAAGTTGATTTGTTCTGTCATGCCTGTCGTGCCTTGGCATTGATCGATTTGTTTTGATGAGCTATCTTTCGACGAAGATTTTTCATTAGGGCCTAATTGACAAATCACTTCTTCCGTAAATTTCTCGCAATACAAAATCGACCCAGGTAAGCTTCCAATTGTATCGAATAGAAGGTCTCGTTGTTCAAAATGGCTGTGGCAGATTAATGAGGCAAGTTTCCAAGGTCGAGAATTCAAGGAAGAAGCAATTGTTTACGTTTGTCAGTTAGGCCCTAATGGAAAATCTTTGTCGATTTCAGTTGTCAGATGTCCAAAATTATCAAAATCATGTGCTATGGTTCATCTATATGTGGTTGACAGCGACGCAGAGCCCCTGGATTTTTCCCATGCGTGCTCACCACTTGCTTTTCACATGTCGAAATAAGGCCACATCACTGGCATAGATGTTTGTTGTTCTTTGGGAGCAATAAAAAACGAATATTGTGTTGGCAGCTTTGAAGCATGAGCATGAGCAAGTTTGTCCGCCCGAGGTTGCTACTCCGTTATTCCCAGATCAGCTGTTGTTACACTGAGAACCAACAGATGAGGTTTGAGACTAACATACATCCTCAATGTGACAAAACTGGTGATCCCAAACTAAGGCAATAGGCCCTCGCCCGAATGCAGATCAAATAAGGAAAGGGTAGGATTATGTTGACGTAATACTCGCTTTATAGGAAGCCGAGAACACCTCTGCACTTCCACGAGAAATCACTGGGATGTTGGTTAAAAGGGTTGGATGGCAGCAGGGTTCGTTTTGGTAAACGATAAGCTGAATTAACACAACGTCTAGTAAAACATGGAGATTTTAGCAGGAAGTATCGGTCCCAAGCTCGGTTTCAAGCTTAATGAATCACCACTAAAACTTGACGCACATCGAAGAACTCCTCAAATATTCTGTTCAAAACAATAAAAGAAAACACATCGAAACAAAACAAAACCAAAGATTCTAGTACCGAAATGCGCAAGAATGTATTGCAAGATGCAAAGTTCAAGGGGAACTTGGGTCCAAGGGGCTCTAGAACAGTGAGCCAATTTTAAATCGCTAGTTTCCTTTTGATTGTTGATATTGATACCAACTTCTGATTTGAACCGATTTACACCAACAACAAGGATGCTATTGGGGCCACTCATAAAGTGTAATGGTGGTTCCGGTTTGGACCAATTTAAACGTTGTAGAGATTCTTACCCTTGTAAATCACCAAAGGTGGTAGGCAATTTCGTGAGGCTGTTCCCACGAACGTCAATGATGTGCTAGATTTTGAGTCCATAATGCGTTCTGCATGCATCGCTCCCCTTTGGATGATAACCTTACTTCTAGGAACAAGTTAGTATAAACATAACTTCAATTGTCTACAGCAAACGTTAAAGTTAAAAAGACGTTAAGAAAATAACAGGGACCAGGGATAGAGACATATTTTCAAAGCATTCACGGATCGTTTCAAGGCAAATAGAAGTTCTGTCTTGTTTGTTCTCGCAGAAACGAGTTCTCAGCTTCTCGTGTCTGTTAAGAAACGAAGTATATCTCTCTTCACTAGGGAGTTTGTCTTTGAATCGCAGCACTGTATTTTCCTTATGGCCAAGAACCACTTCGACTACCAGTTTCAATTACAGTCGATCGTACAGCAATCTCCGTTAAACAGTGAGCACCAATCCTTCCTTAAAAACATCTCTTCCGTACGCCCGTTCTTGATAAGATTCTTTCTTAAGATTTCGACTTATTGTTGAGGGTCATGGGTCAAAAATCGTCACGGCTTTCGTTATAGAATTTTTTTTCATTTTCAATTCTTCCATCACCTTTTATCAAGACATCCAGTGAAAATGTAGCATATTGATAAGATCCGAGTAATTTTTTGTTGGTACGAGGCATTATAAACCACAAGAGGGAACATAGTGCATGAAGATACAAATTCGTTATGCAATAGTAAAGAAAATTATCCATTTTACAAGTATTGTATGTTACATGTTGGTAACAACAACCCGATTTATTATTTCTTCTGTAAATTTACAGCACAAATACATATTGAAGATGCCCTTTATGATGAACTAAAAATATATAGGAACTGAATAAAACAATACTTGTTTAAATTTATAAACTGCTTAAAACGTCTAACAAACTTTTTTTTTTAAATAGAGTTTTGGGTTATAAATAATAGTCAAAAAAAGAAACGAAATATTTATTTAAACTTCACAAAGCCGATGGTAAACAGTGCTTCTCCGCAGTGACGTTCAATATTACTGATTATGTTTACAAACAAATGCGCATGAACTTTAAAAAAATCCATTCGAAGAGGTGTTGCAAGTTACCCCGCTGTTGCAAGTAATCCCGGTCTACGGTATTATTAACTCGTTGTTCTTTGGAAACAATTTAGTGACTTTGAAAAAGCAGATTGAAGTTTTAGCTTGGAGAAATCGGAAAATGATAAGTTTTCAACAATAGAGATATTAGTATACGATAGAAATAATAATACATAGACAGCGAATGGCACTGCCGCCCCATCGAAACATCTTTTGCCTGCTTCTTATGGAAAAAAGTGACAAAGCGATAAACAACTATGTTGTTTGACAGTTATAGCCAGACAATAGGACAAAGGCAAAACCAGCTCAATTCTTCCTCTGTGGTTTATTATCTCTATTCCTCATTCAGGCTAACAATATTATGCATGAAATCTTCTCGAACAAACTATCCTTTAGAATAAATATAGCTGGCGCTTTTTGAATTATAAAGTAAAGGATATTTAGCGCAGCACAAAAAAAAAAAAAAAAAAAAAATTGTCCTTTCGTCCCGAGTACTAAATAGATTCTACTTATAAGGAATAAACCATATAAAATATACAGTTTTTGTACATCAAATCGAATACCTGTTTAAATTATTTACGGTGATGCATGTTTCCTTTCCCGATAGAACAGAAAAATTACAAAACTATCATGACCAACTGATTATAAAATGATAATTTGGTTAAAAGAGATTTTTAACTTATTTTAATCATTTTCTTACAGCACCAGACATAAAACACACATTAATTATTTATTTCTTGCACTTTTATGCAATATATTTTGTCCAGTATTTTGTTATAATTTAGTGTTTGAAATATTTAAATTCATTTCGGTTTCCAACTAGCAAAACAAAACTATATAATTGAAGGTCAACCATAGATAACATAAAGATAACTTTTTTGGATTGCTTGTTAAGTTGAAATTCTAACGAATAGCTTAAGATAGTTAGACATTAAATGAATAAATTGATACTATTGAGATGATTGAAACCGTTTTCATTGGAAAAAGAAAACAAAATATAATTATGAATAGAGTTAATAAATAATAAATAAATTATAATTATGAATAGATTGCTGATTTAGATGATTTTTTTTTTTCAACAAACTTGCATTACATCTTACAAAAAATTGTAATAGCATTGTATTGTAATTCTAACAAAAATGTTTGTAACATCTTTGTTACTACTAGATATTTTTTAAGAGCTCTGTTATTTTAACTACATCCGCGATTTGAATTGAAACGACAAGTGTTACAAAAAATATGTTACAAAATTACAAAACGTGCAATAATTGTGTTATTCTCTTCTGATCAGGATTCAATCGCATATATTAAATTTACTTATATTATACTTATATTTCCAAATATTATGGAGTCTATCGCATATATTAAATTTACTCAGTTTCCATTTTTATTTAATTACAGGATTTTTCTGACTCATTTCAAATACTACATGCTGGCAGGGCATTGAGAATACTAAGACTAGCAAAACTATTATCTCTGGTGCGGTTATTGCGGTTGTCTCGTTTAGTGCGATACGTCTCACAATGGGAAGAAGTATATGTAAGTATTGCTTTGATTTACCTTCAGCCATTAACTTTAAATGAATTTCAAAAGAAAGACTTTCACCCTTTGCAGTGTCACATATAAAGCATGTTGATTATTTCTTAGGAAACTACCACTCACAATTTATGTTAAAGTTCGTACAGTTTAAACATTTTTTTTTGCTTGGAAACAACTTATTAGCTGACAAAATTGGTAGCTTAACATGTCTAAATGTCATTCTATCATAACAACAGCAGAACTAAAGCATAATAAATGTGTTTTTTTTACCAATATTGGTTGCTTTGAATAAAAAGAAAACCAGATTATTCATTCAACTGTTACATTAATCATTTCCGCAAACATTACTACAGCCTTTTATGATTTGAATTTCACTGTATATCGAGTTGAGTACTATTGCAATATCGTCAAACGGGTTCAAGGGTTTTGAATTGAGAAATATTCAGAAGATAAAGCTTTATTAAAATTAATTAAAAACCTTCAACGCATTCTTGATGGACAGGACTATCAATACAAAAATCTTGGATTTCATTTTGATGTAACAAATTATTCAACACGAAAGAGCAACTTGCAAGTAGTCTTGCTATCAAAGATTAACTTTTCTAAACAATACGATCAATTGTTTAGTAGAACCACTTTTTACGAAAATTGAGTAACATAAAAAATAGAAAAATAGAAAAATAGAAAGGAATTTAATTCTACTCAGTCATTGAGTAGAATGAAACGGGTGTGTATATGGAAATGTTTTCATCCGGAAAGTTTTTTCTAATGCGGTTGTGCACGCTTTCTCTATATAACGTTTACTTTGAGTCATGGTTTCGGAGTTACATATATATGGGAGAGAGCAGGACCAACACATGGCACACAGTAAAATATTGAAAAAAGCAAATATTATGCAAATTGATTCAGTGTAGGATGAATATAGAAACAATGAGAATAATTTGGGAATATTCACTCATTATTGCGTTTATGCTGTTATTTTTCTCACGAAGAACAACAAATCAGATCTACAACGTTCGTATTCTGTTGATTTGTTGATGTGAAATAATGATATTTAAAAAAATTGTCATTAGGCAATTAAAGTAGCAATTATAAACAAATCTAGTTATCAGTTATTAGATATTGATCAATCAAACTTCATTTTTGCGCCACCACTTTTCATTCATAAGGTTTCTTGATGTTACTCAAGTCGTCCAATTCATTTGGAGCAGCCGTTTGTCTTCTAGCACAACCCGCATAACGAAAAACAATTTTCTATAGTCAAACCTATCTTTCGAATGTAAGATATATTATCTCATTTTATGTTATTGTTATTAAATAATTAAATCTCGTTTTCACCATATAACCTCTAAAGGGTGTCCACGATGAAATTGCCACACTATGAAATTACTCTAACTTTTTAACCGTTGGGTAGAATTTAATGAAAATTTGGGTGGATTTAGTTCATAGTGCATTATTTACATCCTGTAAGTTTTAAAGTCCTGTGATCAAAACTCGCGGAAATGGAGTCGAAAGAACAGCTCGTGCGTGATAAAATCTTGCGCATTCATCACGAGAACAAGGATCTCTCGCATCGTTCCATCGCTAAAACGTTGGGAATCGCGAATTCCACGGTGTCGCGAGTGATAAAGCGGTTCGAGGAACGGTTGACCACCGATCGGAAGCCCAGAAGTGAAGGAAAAAGTATTCCGTACAACACCAAAAATCACAACCGCGTAGTTGGGGCCTTCAACCGAAATCCGAACGCCTCCGTTCGGGATGTGGCTAAGAAGCTGCACCTAAGCCGAAGTTTTGTCCAGAAGGCCAAAACTAAGGCTGAGCTTCGAACGTTCAAGGTACAAAAGGCCCCTAATCGCGACGAGAAGCAGAACAAGTCCGCCAAAACCCGTGCCAGGAAGTTGTACCTCAACATGCTGACGAAAGTTGAATGCTGCATCATGGACGACGAAACATATGTGAAGGCCGACTTCAAACAGATCCCCGGCAACCTGTTTTTCACGGCCAAGGATAAGTTCAGCGTTCCGGAGCATGTCCGCACTCAGAAGATGTCCAAATTTGCGAAGAAATTCCTGGTTTGGCAAGCCATCTGCACGTGCGGGAAGCGGAGTGCACCTTTCGTGACCCAGGACACGATGAACGGACAGGTGTACACAAAAGAGTGCCTCCAGAAGCGGCTGCTTCCTCTCCTGAAGGCCCACAACGTCCCAACAATCTTCTGGCCGGATTTGGCCTCATGCCACTACTCCAAGGACGTGCTGAAGTGGTATGCGGACAATAAGGTCAATTTCGTGCCGAAAATGTTCAACCCTCCCAACACTCCGGAGCTCCGCCCCATCGAGAAGTACTGGGCGATTATGAAGCAGCACCTTTTTAATCGACCTAAGGTAGTGAAGACAGTCGAGGAACTGAAGAAAGTATGGGTTTACATGCAAAAAACGGTTGATTCACGGGTTGTGCAGAATCTTATGGCCGGGGTTAAGGCCAAGGTGCGGGCATTTGCGTATGGACAGTAAATAAAATACGAGTAAAATGGTAAAATGAAGTTTAATAGTTATTTCTCAATCCCTGAAAATTTGATGGCAATCGGATGAAAACTCGAATTTTGCGAATCAATTTTGTGTGTGGCAATTTCATCGTGGACACCCTTTACATTGACACATATTGTTAATGTATGCCATATTATCATTCAAAGCTTTTTTTTATTGTCTACACTCGGTCTGGATTATATAAAGCCTGTTGACGTTAAATTTCGGACACTTTTCCTTCAGTGTCGATTTTGAATTATTTCACGGATCACTGAAACGTTTAACTTATATGATAGCTGAAACTCTCCTTTTTATTTCGTTGTACAACATGTTTACATTCTTGTTACCTTCAGTAAAATTGTGTCGAATCAAGTGAAAGTGCGCAAACGCATTTTGTACGAACGGCAACAAAATCCGAATTTATCGGTACGCGATCTTGCCAAGAAACTAAAACTACCGAAAAGTACCGCGTTTTGTGTTTGCAAATCATTTGACCAGCACTTGACTGTGAATCGGAAGGTTGAATGTGAACAAATCGAAAAGTATGCTCCCGACAAATAGATAAGAAGGTGGTAGCCATTATTGAGAAAAATCCCAATCTTTCTGTGCAAAATGTGGCGCGCAAAGTTGGGAAGTCAAAATCATACGTACAAAAAGTGAAGCAGAGGCAAGGACTGAAGGCGTACAAAGTGCAAAAGGTGTCCAACCGTGATGATAAGCAAAATTTCACTGCAAAAAGTCGTGCTAAGGAGCTTTACACCAATTTTTTGCAAACATTTTCTTGTATCATAATGGACGACGAAACATACATACTCGAAGACTTTAAACAGCTTTCGGGTCTGCCTTTTTATACCGCAATGCAAAGGAACGCTGTTGCCGAACATTTCCGGACAAAAAAGGTGTTCAAATTCCCGAAGAAGTATTTGATTTGGCAGGCCATATGTAGTTGTGGTCGAAAATCTAAAAGTTTCGTTTCTATCGACACTATCAATAAGGATATGTATGAGAAAGAATGTCTGCAAAAGCGGTTGCTACCGTTTATCAGAAGCCACGACTCTTAAGCTCTTTAGCCTGATTGGGCCTCTTCTCGCTGTGAACAACGCTGTGAAATCGTCCTGGAATGGCATAAGGTACAAAAGGTCAAATACGTGCCAAAAACAGCCAATCCACCAAACTGTCCAGAGCTTCGCCCAATAGAGAATTACTGGGCAATAGTTAAGCGGAAACTCTTTGAAATTAAGAAGAACGCAAATGGTACCGATGATTTCAAGAGAAGATGAAGAATCGTCACGGCGGACGAATCTGAGGATACCGTACGGAATCTGATGGCGGGTGTACCACAGAAAGTTCGAGAATTTTACAGAATGAAGGATTAACATCTTAATCAACTGTTTTAATGTAGATATAACTCTATTATTGTGAAAGAAACAATCGGTTTTGTTGAATTATGTGTACATTTTTTTTGCTGCTATTATTTTGGTGTCCGAAATTTATCGTGGACAGGCTTTACCAACTTTTTGGCATAGAGTATAGAAAAAATCTTGTTCGTAAAAATTGCCATTTTTTATGGTAACTGAACTTCACCGCCTATTCAGCATATTTTTTATTTATTTATTTATTTCGTCAACCGAACGTAGACTAGTACATATACAGTTACAATTTTTTCTTAAATTACATGTTTGTCTTAGAATTATGGAAAAAGAAATAAAAATTATGTAATGTCTGGTTTTATATTATTACTTCCTACGAGTTGTGATTCCGTATGGTGTTAGAATATTGTTTGAGTTTATGCCTTGACATTGTAAAGCTGAAAAACTAGGAAAATTTAAATTAACACTTCACTTGATCACTTTTTCTACAAAAATAAAAAACTGAAACACTTTTTTGAACTATCACTAGCAAACGCGAGCAAATCCGTTAAATTACATTACAGAAAGCTTATCTTTTGATAGACTTACAGACTTCTTCAGTGTCGAGTGCTCGTTAGTTGTGTTAATTTAAATTTTCCTAGTTTTCCAATTACAATCGTTCTACTAATACGCTCGTTAAAGTGTTTTTTTAAAAGTGTGTTTGTAAAACAAATTTAAACTCTTAGCTAGTTTTAGTCCAAATTTCATCAAGCCACCGCTAAAAAGTTACAAGCCAATCGTCGTGTCTCACTTTTTTCGAGAACAGTTTTTATTTCGATCAGATATCTTGGATTGAACGATTCTTAACTTTTGATTGTAGCATCGGTTCGTTGGTCAGTCTAGTGCACCTATTTTATCAGTCACCGATCCAAAATGTTTGATGTTTCTATCGGGCGGAAATGTGTTTTTCGCAATCCGCTACAACTTATTTTCGGATTTGCAGTGAAATATTGTTTGCCGGATGTACGTATAATATTTCATAACCAAGTATAATGGATATAAAATGTTACTACACAGAGTTGAAGGATAATTTAAATGTCAAAACAAGATTATCCGAGGGGTGTATCGATGTTTAATTGTACAATACTTTAATTATCTAGATTAGGTTCTTGCGCTGAACTGGCCGGCTTGACGTGCCGCAAATGCTCAGTAGGGATCAAGACCCAAAGCTAAGAGACAGTTCCATTGTGGTTATATCACATTTATTAGCAGAGCAGCACATCGAAATTTTAGGTTCATTATTCTTTATATTTTTCTTTATAATTTCAGATCATCCATGGATCCCAAATTTTGTAAAATAATTTTAAATCATTTTTTTTTCTAGTGGCAATGATACATTATCTAAGCTTTCAGGTTCATGGTGGTTGCGCGGGTCCGTATACAATTGCAGCAGGACCACAATCTGCAGACATGTAAATACAAATGAAATTATTATCATTTTATATTATAACATCCATTCACTACATTTTGTATGCTTTTTTATAAGTCATTTTCAGCTTCGCATTTATGAATCCTTGTCAGTTATAGCTCATCTAACCTATGTTATGTATTTGAAAAGATAGGAAGGTTTTTAATGGTTTTTTTTAGAAAGGATCATATTCGAAAAATTCTACTTAAAAAAAGCTCTCACTTTCCTCATCAAAAATATGTATTAATTCAAAACCTAACAGTTAACCATTATTCACTTCCTATTCCACAGACATAAAGAATCATTAATGGGTCCAGATGAACAAGAGCTATCGAAAAATTCAATTTTTTATATAGTTTTGTTTTAGTTTTATTGAGATTCAGATTTTGGATTCATACTCATATGAAATTTATTTCGCCTTATTATTAGCTGTTTTCAGTTTTTCTAATATTATAATGATATTAATACACATCTAATTTTTATTTTCAGTAACATACCAGTAGATGTCAGATATATATTGTTCCTACGTTTATTATGTTCTCTGACTATTATTGTGAACACAAATTCTTAGTAGATCTTAATCCAATAGAAACTGCAACAGTGGTAGTCTTGCGATGAGTGGATGGTCAGCTTAATTACGGATATATGTATTTTATTATAGTTTACTGGCCTGCTGGTATTTTTATTTTATGTTATTGGTATTATTATTATTTAACGTCAGTTTATTATTTTTTGTAATGATATTAAATGATGTGACATACTTGCATTTAAATTCATTTAATTAAAAACACTTTTTAATATTAGACTCACTAAAAAAAATTGAGCAAGTAAACAGAACAGTACATCGAAATTTTAGGTTTACTATTCTATTGCTATATATTTTCAGATCATCCATGGATATCCCAAGTTTTATGAGATAATTTTAAATAATTTTTTTTCTAGCAGCTACATTGTCTAAACTTTCAGGTCCACAAATGGAATTGTTATTATCATTCTTATATTCATTCACTATATTATTTGTCATTATAATATTCATTCACTATATTTTTTATAATTATAATATTAATTCACTATATTTTAAATATTACTACAAGAAATTGAATATATATTGTCTAGGGAGGGAGCATCAGGGTATCACTCAAGCTGGAATTGGACAATGGAGTGGTATGACAACCAGCGTCTAGGAGGGAACAAACAGTATCATTTTCTTTATCCTACCGATTCGATTGTGATGCTGTGAATTTTACTCCAACAGTTTCTGTGAAAGTGACGCGCCCTTCTTAACAAGCCATCCCGTAGAAAGCTTAGTAAGTATTGCGAATTGGGTTATTCGATTTGTTGGATCATATGGTTGGAAGGAGAATCTTATGTTCCCGCGGGTTTCGCGTAAGTGTCTCTGCTTACGGGTCCGCCCCACCGTTTTTGGCCCTTCATACAGCGTTACTGTGAATGCGACCCGGTAACTCAATTTGATCTTGCTATTAAGTGGAGCTGCATACATGACAAGGTCTTAGAAGGGATGGTGGCTACCTTACATACATACAATACTATAATTATCTAGATTGGGCTTTTACTTTTGGCAGGCCGACTTTTATCAAAGTTACCTAAAATTTACGAATATGAATGTATTTAATAGAATCAAGTTGTAACGGATGTGGTGATACGAACACTATAACTAAGATAACCCTGATAAAAAGTTACCTTAAACGAACAATATCACAAATTCTCCAACCATTTCTTTAGTGGTTTGTATGACACCCCAAATAGGTCGTTAAGAAAAATAACCACATGAAATTTATTAGGGAAGCTTACCCAAAATAACATTTGTGGGTTAACGATTATTATGTTCTACGAGAAAAAAAAAACTCAAAATATGGTGGGCTTTTTCTTTTTCCGGGTATCGTATGTTTTATTTTTATTTTATTATTTTTTCTCTTTAAATTGAAAAAATACATCTATACATTAAAATACATACAGTATGTGTATGATGTTCGCATACAAACATTGAAAACCACCGCGTACAAGAATTTCCGTGGCTTTGCTATCCAGCGTGAAAACAGACTAATTGAAAACATTCGGCCTGGTGTATGTTGGACTTGAAAACAACTGGCTTTTGTGTTTGTCGAAGTTCAAAACAAAAGTGTTCCGTTTATCGCTTTAACTTTGAGTGTTTTCGTCGACGTGACAGTGGTTTGCCAGTTTCTATCAAAGTACTGAGTACTGCGAATATGACCATGCTCTGTTTTTAGTAAATATATCTTGAAAATTTTCTATTTTTTTGCGATTTATCCTTTCCATCCAATTTCTATCACTAGCTCTCACTAGAGGGAGAGACACAAGTTTTCGTTAAAAAATCTTCGAAACTTTGTTTGAAATCTTCGGAAACTTGTGTCACCCTCCCAATCACTGCTCACAAAACATTCCACATTCTACATTCCATTCACACATTTCAAAGTTATCGTAAAAACGATAACATGCCTCGCGCCTTGTTCGTGAAGCAGAAGTTAGATGCATTGAAAGCATCTGTAGATCGATAAAAAAAATCGAGAATAAATTATTATATATTCAAAGTATAGAAAGTGTACTTAATGAATTTAAACCTATTGGAGCAGGAGACAACAACATATGAATAACTTGATAACTGGCCTTGGTATTAAAGAGCTCAGATTAAGAGGTAAAATACCTTAACAAAATACCTAAGAATTGGAAGCAAAATATCTCTCGAATAACAAAACTTGTTATTTCGAATACCTGGAAATACCTGAAAGGTACTATTTTGGTATTGTTTTACCTCAATTTGATATTCATATAACATTGTGGGAACAATTTTATGATATTACCCTCAGGTATTTTACCTCTTACTCTGAGCTCTTAAATACCAAGGCCAGCTATCAAGTTATTCGGTCCTGCTCGGGAAGTACGAAAATCCCTCAATTTAGTTTCTGATTTGCCTTGATATCTATGAATATATTTCATTTCGAGAAGATTTCCATAATTAGATATAAACCGAGATGGCTACAAAATCATGCTGAGCTTTGTTTGATTTCGTCAATTACAGGCCAAAATCTTATCGTAAATGATTTTATAGTTGATGTTCTTTTATAGATGATGTTGTTATGAAGGTATTTTAATAATTCAATTGGCATCGGCATGATACAGTAGGATCATCTTTTGGTATAACGCCGCTCTTATAACACGCTCATTAAAACAAGCTTCTTGCACACGATTCATTTTGATTTCTCCATGAAGCAAGAGCTTCATGGTATCTCATAGCATAAGTTTCTAATTTCTCCGGCGATATTTGCTGCAAAGTTTGGCCTAGTTGATTCCGCTAAAACGTTCTCCGAGAAATGTTAAGGTTGCTCTTAAATTGCATGCTCCTTGTTCTTTATTTGTCGCTGAATTGTCGGTAATACATTCTTCCTTAGGAGCTGTTGCCTCACTTACACTGGATCAATAATATATTTTCACGGATAGTCACAGTAAGAAAGAGCCTATTCGCTCCTAGAGGCCGCTAGCGCACATCTCTTATTTTCTCGAGTTCCTTTATTATCACCTTTGTGCGGAATAAAAAAGGTGATATTTACGACCGATAAAACGCTTTCAACGATGTTTACTTTATTTTTCTTCTTAATCACTCGCTAGCTAGCAGCATGAATGGAGTTAAGGGCCTGTTCATGAACCACGTAGACTCATTTTTTAAAATCTCAGCCTCCCCCCCCCCTTCCCAACCTCGTATACTTTTCTCCATACATTTTTTTTTTAAATTCTGTGTGGAGCGTAGACTTTGGTCAGACCGCCCCCCAGAAAAGTCTACGTGGTTTATGAGTAGTCCCTAAGGCGATTTGTGGCGGTGGCCACTTTCTATCTTTCCCAAGGTGTCGAAGAAATGCTGGTACAGGGGGTTGGATGAAGGTCGAGATTTCAATCGTGTGATGTCTTTCCTCTTGTCTAATAACTGTTCTTCAAACGCTCATTTGTTCCTTATTGAGCTGGGAGACAGCAATTTCTGTGAATGTGGAGAAGGTTATCAGGACGCAGATCACGTAATGGGTTTTGTGCTGTGCACCGTGCAGTCATATCTGAGCTTTATGATTCCCTTCGGGCTCGAGGTATAAAACTCGAAGTACCAATTCGAGACATTTTGGCTGTACGCGATCCGGAATTCATATAACTCATATATATTTTGTTTTTTTTTTTTTGTGATTGACTAACATCAGTCATATACTGACTAACATTAGTCATATACTTGATTAACTTACAAGTTTAATTTAAGTTTTTGAGGACTGCGTGCGTGTGTTACCTTACCAATCAGACTAAGGCCGGTGTGGCCTCTGCTGTACACAGAAGTTGTTTCCATTGTAATCGGTCCATGGCTGTACCTCGCCAGCCTCGCTCTCTGCGGAGGGTCCGCAGGTCGCCTTCTACTTGATCAATCCACCTTGCTCGTTGCGCGCCTCTTCTTCTTGTACCTGTCGGTTCGTTTTCGAGAACCATTTTCACAAGGCTGTCGTCCGACATTCTTACGACATGCCCAGCCCATCGTAGTCGACCGATTTTTGCGATGTGTACGATGGGAGGTTCTCCCAGCAACTGGTGCAATTCGTGGTTCATTCGCCTCCTCCACGATCCGTCTTCCACCTGCACTCCACCGTAGAAATTAACGCAGCACCTTCCGTTCAAAGACTCCTAGGGCGCGTTGGTCCTCCACTAGCAATGTCCATGTTTCGTGGCCGTAGAGAACTAATTAATGTCTTGTAGATGGTCAACTTTGTGGTTCGGCGAACTTTGTTCGATCTTAGCGTCCTTCGGAGTCCAAAGTAGGCACGATTGCCAGCCATAATGCGCCTTTGGAAATACTCTGCTGGTGTCGTTATCGGCGGTCACCAATGAGCCCAGATACACGAATTCATCTACTACCTCGATTTCATCACCGTCGATCTGAACTTGTGCTAGGAGGCTAACATTTTCTTCTCGTGAGCCTCTTCCCTTCATGTATTTTGTTTTTAACGCATTAATCACAAGCCCAATCTTACCAGCTTCAGCCTTAAGTCTGATGTACGTTACCGCCATCGTCTCAAAGTTACGTGCTACGATGTCAACGTCGTCGGCGAAGCCAAATAGTTGGACAGACTTCCTGAAGATCGTGTCACTCGTGTCTATCCCTCCTCTTGGAATCACACCCTCCAACGCAATGTTAAACAACAAACACGACAATCCATCACCTTGCCGTAACCCTCTCCGAGATTCGAAGGGACTCGAGAGCGTCCCTGATACTCGGACGACACACATCACTCGATCCATCGTTGCTTTGATCAACCGCGTCAGTTTTCCGGAAATCCATATTCGTACATGATTTGCCATAGCTGGTCTCGATCGATTGTATCATACGCTGATTTGAAGTCGATGAAAAGATGATGTGTGGGCACGTTGTATTCGCGACATTTCTGCAGTACTTGCCGAATCGCGAAAATCTGGTCCGTAGTAACGCGGGCACCCATGAATCCCGCTTGGTATTGCCCCACGAACTCCTTTGCAATTGGTGACAGGCGGCGGCATAACATTTGGGAGAGCAACTTGTAGGCGGCGCTCAGTAGCGTGATCGCACGATAATTGCAGCAATCCAGCTTGTCGCCCTTTTTATAGATGGGACAAACTATTCCTTCCATCCAATCCTCCGGTAAACATTCCTCCTCCAAATCTTGGTAATTACCGGGGGGGGGGCGGGGGGGGGCTTCCGGTTTTTTATTGGTGGGGGGGGGGGGGCCCGGCTTTGTTGTTTTTCAACAGACCAATTTCCTCCTCAACTTCCTGAAGGGTTGGGGTCGGGGTCCTGTCATCTTCTGTGCGTGTTCCTAGATTTATTACCGTGCCACTTTCGTTCGCTGTAACATTACCGTTCAGGTGCTCGTCGAAGTACTGCTTCCACCTTTCAATCACCTCACACTCTCCTGTGAGAAGGTTGCCATCCAGGTCTCTGCAAATATCAGCTTGTGGTACGTAGCCTTTGCGCGAGCTGTTTAACTTCTCGTAGAATTTGCGTGTGTCGTTAGCACGGTACAGTGTTTCCATTTCTTCGCGGTCTCGAACTTCCCTCTGGCGCTTTTTCCTTCGAAGAATAGAATTTTGTCTGTTCCGTGCCTGTCTATACCGATCCACATTCGATCTCGTACGGTGTTGCAGCATTCTCGCCCGTGCTGCATTCTTCTCCTCTACTAACTGCTTGCATTTGCCATCAAACCAGTCATTTTTTAGATTCGGTGCAGAAGTACCTAGTGTCACTAATGCAGTGTTACCAATGGCGTGTGCGTGTGAAGTGTGTGGTTTTTTTTATTTGAAAATGCTCTATTAAAATTTAACTGTGAATAGAAGTTTTAGATATCAGAATGTTATTGTTTTGTAAACTGTGTTTGAAATGTCCACTTGAATTTCTTCATCCATAAAATTGTAGTTCCAATCAACTTCGAGACGATGAGTAATCGGTTTTATTCCTTTAACTTAGCTTTAAGATTAGATCTAATATCATAGCATAGCATAGAACATTTGCACAAAGCGTGGGGGGAGTCACCGAGATAAGCCTATCCACTTCCACTCAACATTTCGCCAAAAATGTAAAGTGTCGTAGACCCGCTTCTCTCTGCGCACCTGGCCACGTCCTTACAACTGTTTGAAAAATTGATAATTGTCTTGACATCTATTGCCGAAAGTGCTGGGAACCCAATCAACCTTCATGGACGTTCAAGAGATAAAAAATTGGTGAATTTCAAAATTTTATTTGTAGAATGGTTATATGTATACAATATTGCAATATGGTTGCAAAAAAAAAATATGTTGAAATTATTAATAATAATAGGCATATAATAATAATATACAGCTTGGTGTCTCTTTAGAGCACAAAGTCAATAGGAGAACATAATATGCGTATGTACAAAATAAATCTAACGTCCACTGGATTGTTACTGAAAAAAAAAAACTAATTAGATAAGTATTAATATCCTAATAGTCCTGGAAAAGCTGAAAACAGATAGATAATTCCAAATATCAATTAAAGTTTTTTTTTATAAGACATGTGGTTGAAAATTTTCTGTATACTGTTCTAGTTACATTTCAAAAATAGAAATTGGAGCGATCGAAGAGCCCTGTTTGATGATTTCTAAAATAAATGGCTTATCTTATCATAATACATAAAATAAAATATTTAAATATAATCATATACTGCTAATAAGCGCATGCCAGTCTTCTATGAATATAGTAGTTGAAATTCAGAAGTGCAATTTCAAAGTAAATGTTATGCTAAAATGCTGAAAAATAAATTGAGCCTTTGATGCCCGTCATGTTGCTCCAGGGTCTTACATGGTTTTAGAATGCAAAGATGATTCCAAAGCGTGCTGAAATTGTTAATAACATGAGAATGTAAAATATACCAAAACCCCCTCACTTCACTATTGTCAGATTGACAACATTGCCCAGGCTACGCCAACCAGCGTCTCCATGTTTCAGCTGGCAGTCTTTTGTGAGCATATGACTCGTGGAGGCGTGAGGTAGGAACTTGTGAGGACGAGAGGTCGGTCGCACCCTCCTTCGAAGTTGTCAACTCACCATTTGAAGCCCCTTAGCTTTAAGATTAGATCTAATGCTCATTAAATATGAAAACATGGCTATGTAATGTTGATTCGGTTGAAGCCGTAGTCTGAAAGTCTTGTTAGTACGTAATAATAAATTGATTAATTTTTTTAAAATTGAATTGCTCTATACTGCCATAATTGGTGTTATTGCTATAACATATTTCAAGCTTAATTTATGTAAAGTATGCCGTATTGTTGATGAAAGAGTATTTTTTTTAATTATATACGTAGCGTATCTTTGTGCTTACCACACACTATACGATTGAATGCGTTGGAATGGCGAAGGAAAGCCCTCAAATCTGAAGTGCAAATGTATTTAAATGATGCTTAAAAAATAATAAAGTTCTTAGACTAACTTCTCTAACTGCCTAGCCTCAGGGAAATTTTGAATCACCCGAAATGGCATCTGGAGGTCAATTTCCTGATCACAAGTGAAAATGTATACAAATGATGCTTTAGGAAGTACTTATAAAATCGCAGAAATATGAGACTAATTTCAACAAATGGCGACTTTAAGGATGCTTAGAGTTATCTAAAAGAAAATACATTCAAATGATACTTTTAAAGTGCTTAAAAAAAAACGGTCCCAACGGTTTCATAAATAGACAAATTTTTCGATTACTCCGGGTAATTGTCCAATCACAAGTTCCAATGTTTTGAAGTGATTCTGGCAAATCAAATTTTAAAGTTCTACGATTATTTTCATTATTTTACCGCTTTTTACAGTTGTTTCAGGTCATCCAGGAGGCTACGTGGTGACCCTGAGTGTCACTGTCTAGATCACATGTACACATATATTCAAATAATGTGTTTAGAAGTCTTAATAATAATAACTACAGATTTCTCAGGTTAATTGCATGAATTCACGTACCTTAGAAAACATTGCGTAGTACTTTGTAGTGCTGCGATAATATTCATAAATTGACCACTTGTTCCAGGTCATCCACATTAAGGTTTCATTTCACAGATCCTCAATGGAAATCTATTCAAATTATGTATTTTAAAGTACTTAAGAAAAAAGAATGCAAAGCTCTACGATATTATCAATTGACCACTTTTTTGGACTTCCGGATCATTCAGAAGGCGACCAGATGTTCAATTTTTAGTCAATTTTTTTCCAAGTGGATATTCAAATGATGCATTTAAGGTAAAAATTGTGAAATACTACCTTCATAAACTAATCACTTTTACGAATATTTCGGATCATCCAGAATGCCACCAGATGGTTTTGAGGGTCTATTTTAGTGGGCTTCGTGGTCAAGCAGCTTCATCCGTCGTTCAAGCGATTGCCATGAAGTGAGGGTGCAATTCCCGCTCCAGCCTGTGGAACTTTTCGCAAAACGAAAATGTCCATACTGGTCCACTGGGTGTTAGGTTAAGTTATCCGTTGTAATTCACTATATGTTTGAGATTCAGCCTGTACGACCTCGAGTTGAAGACGGTGTAAATGTCTTATTTTACACATCTCAAGTGAAAATCTATTCAAATTAAGCATTGGGAAGTACATAAAAAATGCGATGTTCTCCGAAATTACCCGTAAACTGACCACTTTTTCAGTTGTTCCAGGAGGTCCAGCTGGTTCAGCTTTACTGGAAACATGAAGCCACCAGAAGGTGGCCAGTTATCTGATGAACATCTTTTCCTAAGACACCAGGATGCTATCTCTTCAAATAACCCCATAGACATAATTTGGCCCCAATCTGCTCAAACCCCATAATCACAAACCCCACGTAGTATTTGTTATTGCCGATTCCTATAGCACCGACCCTGGCGTGACTGACTGTAGGAACATCTTTCTTATATAAAAAGTAAAGAAATGGAAAATGGCATTTGCTATCAGTTGAATAGCAAATATTGCTTATTTTACTTAAATTTAATTTTTTTTTCTTTTGAAAAACTGCCGTATGATTACTCTTTGCCCATACCGAAAAATTAGGTCGACAAGTGAGCTTCAAATGGTGAGTTGACAACTTCGAAGGAGGGTGCGACCGACCCCTGGTCGTCACAAGTTCCCACCTCACGCCTCCACGAGTCAAATGATCACAAAAGACTGCCAGCTGAAACACGGAGACGCTGGTTGGCGTAGCCTGGGCAATGTTGTCAACTCGACAATAGCGAAGTGTGGGGGTGCGAACATTTACATTCAATTTATAATTTCAGCACAGTTTGTCATCTTTGGGTTCCATAGCATTTACCTTATGAGCATGGAGCAACATTATTAGCATTAAAGGCTCAATTTGTTTTTAATTATTTCAGCATAACGTTTACATTAGATGTCTTTGGACTAATGGATGTCAGATATATTGTGTACATTAATATATTATGTTCTCTTATTATTATTATTATTGTGGATACAAATATTAATCTTACTAGATATTAACGGTCATTACTACAGTAGCTTCAAAATAAGAAGATGAGAGGATGACCAGCTAAGTTATAGATTTTCATTCTTTTATCATTAGCTGTCGTGATCATATTAATATTTTATTACGTCATTATATTATTTTATGTTGAAATATGAAATGAAAGTATACTATAAAATTAAAATTAATTTTATTAATTAAAATCATTGTAGTACCTACGAGACCCACTACAAATGATTATTGCGAAGCAAGGAAACGGAACAGCATATCGAAATTTAAGATATACTATTCTTTATAAATATTATATATTATTTTAGGTCATCCATGGAATTACCAAGTTTTCTAAAATAATTTTAAATTCAATTTTTTTTCTCATGGCTATGATATATGGTCTGAATTTTCAGGTTCATATTGGATACGCAAGTTATTCTCCAATGGTAGCAGGACAACAATCTGCAGACATGTAAATTAAAATAGAATTGGTATCAGTTCATTTTATAATATCCTTTTACTGTATTATGTATATTAATTTGTATGACATTGTATATTGATTTTATTTTTATCCTTACTTTTGTTTTCGGGATTTATGTATTGGTTTAAACATAATTTTATTATTCTCACTTCATAGGTTATATATACAAAAGATTATTTTGTCTTACATGTCCAATGATCCTCTTAATCCTTTCTTCTTCCTTTCTTTCTTTAGAAGTATTTAGTGCCATGAATACAAGAAGTTGCAGCTGAATCTGCGGCAGAAATAAGTACTTAATACCTAAAGTCCGTTTAGGCTTCCTTGTTCGTTTATTATTTTTCTTTACAGGCTCGACTGTTGAAGTTACTAATTTTATCAATTTAACATCTATTGACCATCCGGCTAACACAGAGTATGTCGGATATTATTCTGTTAAAGGATCCTAATACTTGTTATTACTCCATAGAACCAACAGAAAGGAAATCACTATTTTAGAAATTTCTACATGCAAGGTGTACAATTCTAAATCCAGCCCAGGCTACCCATTTGGCTGCATAAAATTACTTGTACTCTATAAATACTTATTTCCTTATTATATTCTTTCTTTGATATATATTGCATGAACCTTATTATAATTCATTGATTTAAAACATTTCAATACTGGGATGGGAGGGTGCACCAGGGCATCATTGAAGTTGCAATTGGACAATGGAGTGGACAGCCAACCGGTGTCTAGGAGGGGATGTATCTTTCATTTATGATTGTTACATTCCAATCCAACAGTTGTAATGAATTACACGCGCCTTTCTCAAACAAACCATCTAGTGGAAAGCTTAACTGAATTGCGTATTTTGTTATTCGTTTTATCGGATCATATTGCTGGAAGGAGATTCTTTTATTCCCGCAGGTTTCGTGTAAGTGTGTCTGCTTACGGGCCTGCCCAACCCTATTTGGCCCTTCATACAGCAGTATGTTGAATTTAGAACGGTAACAAAGCATGATCTTTATGCTAAGTGGAACCGCATGCAGGGCAAGGCCCACGCTAGGATGGTGGCTTCCTACATACATACATACATACATACCGAAAAATTAGGTCGATAAGTTGTTCCGTTCTGGAGTTATCGCCGAAAACAAACTGCGTAAAAACAACGCAACGTGTAAAAAAGACCTTAGTGTATACCTCATTTTTTTTAAACGAAAGTCATTTCAGAAACGAGACATGTGTGCGTATGAAATATGCATCTTTTTTTATAGGCGTCTCTGTTCATCTCACTGCATCTTCCGATTAAATCAGTTTCATCCCTTAATAATTTTATTTCTCTGACTTTAATTTTGTAGAGCAGAAGCAAATATATTTATATGTCTAAATTAAGAATACACATTCATAACTACATGTTTCCTTAAATGTTGTATTGTTCATTATTTGTTTTTCAATCAAATCTTTCGTTTGCCAATATACAAATCAGTGTTGGAAAAGTTCATCAAATTTCACTATGGCTCGCCACCTTTATGGAATATTGTGATTTTTCCAATGCTGATACAAAAATACAAGCATAACCCAACTATCGCTATCCACACATAAGAAATAAAAACAATGCCTGATGCCAAATAATAATATACCAGAAAAGTCCGAACTCGTACATATAGTACGGTGTGCTAAAAAGAAAAAAATGTTTTGCTATAGCCGCTTCATCTACAAAACGAGTTTTCGTTGCTAGTCGACGTTTTAATTATTTATTGCAGTTGTCACCTGAATTTTATGTATCGCATCATATTATACACGACTCTAGCAAGCGCTTTTATTGATAGTGTTTCATTATTATAGTGATTTTTAATTTTGATGTTGCTTTAATAATACCTACTTTTCCTTAACTATTTTATAACCCTTTAGATCCTACAAAATCTCCAAAAAAAACATTCAGCTCGAAGAGGAAGATCTTTTCAAAAAGAACAGGCGGGCTTTTCAAAAAGCAATCTTATTTTTAAGGTAATATTTCAAGCTTGAACGCCTGTTGCTTAATAGTACTGTCTTCTGTTTTTTTCGACATGTTTTTCGAGAAATGCCAGTTTGAACATTTTAAGGAGCAAGTAATAGAATGTCACCTATTCGTATCATTACACGTTTGCTCGATTTCGTTGATGAATTTCTATAACAGCTTTAAATATAATATATTTGTATGTTATTTAATCGATTTCTTAGACTGCTTTAAATAATAAAAAACTTTATTTCTATGTTAGTTTTGTTCAATGTCATTAAAATAACTATGAATAGTATCGTGTTTGACTAGTTTCTTTAAAAAAAACTAATCAATGTACCATGGATCGCTCAAAATCATCTGAATAGCGGTTTCTTGAGAGCATGCGAGTTGTTTTTCATCCAAAGTGCCTTTGAATCTAGATATTTTGATTTCTACTACTGAAATTAAGATATCATATAATAAAAAATAACAGTCAGTTCTATGTTCCCAATTTCTGTATGAGTTCAAGATTAAAGACACTTAAGCCAACAATAGGAACGTTTTACTAAGATAATAAAGCATACAATGTTCGAACACGACTTCAATTTTTATTTGGTTTAAGCTTATTACCTTTTCTATAGATAAATCTTATCCATAATAAATAAAAAGTCTTTTTTATTGCTCTTTAAGAATCCTATTTCCTTAACTATTCGAAGCTCAACGAATTCAAATGTTACTTTTTTTTTTTGCAAATCATCCTACCTGATACTAAAACTATAAGTTAGTAGACTTCAAAATTGCAATTTTTGGACCACAAACTAAGTGATTCATACATTTTATAAGCTGATGCGGAATTCTTTAATGCATAAACAAAATCGCCAGGAAAAATAGAAATGTATTTGTTATAACAGTAGATATACATTTTGAAAGATGTCATTATGCATTCATATTTGACTGCCTACGCATTACTGGCATTTACACTATCTATTAAAATCGTATTTCAATTAAATTCTCAGCTAATAAATTGAATTTATCTGTATATACATATAATAAATTTAAAAAAAAAACCGCACATAATATCATCTATTATCAAATGTTATGGAACTTTCTGAGAAAAAAAACTATTAAAAACTGCATGAACCGTTGTTCTTTCTAT
>JAHHFK020000509.1:487500-496886 GCA_024533555.2 Aedes koreicus
CCAGTCACGAAACAATTGCCCTTGCAGGACCGTCCGGCATTGTCCCTTTTCCCTACCAAAGTAAATAATAAAATAGAAATTATTTGCATGATTTCCAATCAATCAATTTTTAATCAATAATTTGTTATATTTATTTACAGGCTCATTGGAAACAACCAGCTATGAATCGATCGGTACCACCAATAACACGTTTTTGTCTGACGATAATGAAATGCTAACACAGCTTAAGGATAAATTTAAGGAAACAAAAGATAGCAATGAGCGGTATAGGATTTTAACCACACTGCCCAAAAGTTGGTCTACATATAGGATTATGCAAGAGTTTGATGTTTCCCAATATATGGCCAACCAAGTGAAAGTATTACAACAACAGGAGGGAATAATGTCAGTGCCTAAAAAGAGGATTAGTAGAGCTTCGTTAGGAGAGGAAACGCTAATGCGTGTTCGTAATTTTTATAATAGCGACGATATAAGTCGTGTGTGCCCGGGAAAAAGGGATTATTTGATATCCAACAATGAAGAAGGTAGGATCTACATACAAAGAAGGTTAGTTTTATGCAATTTGCAAGAGGCGTACTCCATATTTAAAAATACTCATCCTGATATTAAGATTGGATTTTCGATGTTCGCCAGTAACCGTCCAAAACACTGCATTTTGGCAGGAACAAGTGGCACGCATACGGTGTGCGTTTGCATTTACCACCAAAACGTTAAATTGATTTTTAAAACACTCCAAAGTAAACAATTACTTCCAGATGGTGTTCAGTCCTACCATGATATGTTTTCAAAAATAATTTGTCAAAATCCAAATGAGCATTGCTGGCAGCAATGTTGCGAAAATTGTCCGGGAATGCAAATTTTGGCGGTAGAACTTATGACCATTCTTAATAACGGTCACGTTGAATCATTACAATTTAAACAATGGCGTCAAGCAGAAAGATGCAGTTTGGACTTAGTTGAAATGGACACACAAGAATTTATTGATACTTTTTTAGAAAAATTACTCAATTTATTGCCACATAACTTTACAGCTGAGCGACAGGCAAACTATTTAAAACACGTGAAAAACAATTTAAAAGCTACTGAGTGTATCATAATCTGTGATTTTTCGGAGAATTATTCATTCGTTGTGCAGGATGCAGTTCAAGGCTTTCATTGGGCAAACGCTCAATGTACTATTCACCCTTGTGCTATTTATTTTAAAGATGAAGAATCAAATGATTTGAAGTTTACCAGTTTTATTGCAATTGCTGATTTCACTAAACATAATCATGTCGCAGTGCGTCTTTTTTTGACTCAATGCATAGCGTTCATAAAAAGTAAGTTATCAGGTTTAGAGAAAATTTATTTCTTCTCAGATGGATCTGGAAGCCAATACAAAAATAAAATGACCGCTTTTAATTTGTGCAACATGCAAAAAGATTTTGGCATAGATGCCGAGTGGAATTTTTTCGCTACTTGTCATGGAAAGGGCCCTTGTGATGCTTTGGGAGGCGTATTGAAACGAAATGCTGCGAAAGCCAGTTTGCAAGATCATCACATAACAACGGCCGAAGAACTTTATTCATGGGCTATTTCTAAGCCAGACTCGAAAATACACTATCAATTTTTTTCGGAATCCGACTATAATAAAATGGAAAGAAAATTAAAAAATCGTTACACACGTGTGAAGCAAATTTCAGGGACTCAGTCATTCCATAGTTTTAAGCCTCAAAACGAAGAGTATATTATTGTGAAACAAAATTCATTTTCAACGGAAGAAAAATGTATAAAATTGTTATGAAAAAACTTAATAAATAAAAATAAATGTATAAAAGTGTTTTTCTTATTTTTTAACATGTTCATCATGTCGCGCGGCTTTAAAGTGTTTTTTTCTTGGAACTTACACTAAGCAAAAATATTTGAAATTTTAAAGCCTTATTTATTTGAAAAGGTAATCGTCAAAAAATAGCAATTGGTCTGTGTGGTTAACGGAAAGCCTTAAAGACTGATTCGAATGTTATACTAAGTTTGTAAGTAACTCATAGATTTCATTAGTCATAGGTTTGATTGGATGGAGACGCATGGTAATCTACCATGCATCTTCATCGTTTCTACAGGCGGGTGATGTATAAAATGAAGAGTAATGATTTATTATTTAAAAAATTGTATCTCCAAACGACGCAGAACATCTCCAATTTTTTGATATGTTATGTAAAATTGAATGCTCTTTCATTTAAAAATACCAAAAAAAGGAGCGGTGGGGGCCTCAGGAGCCAAATTAAAGAAAACTTATTTGTTTGGCTTTTTTTCATAGAAAAATTGATATATTCAAAGGTTTGGTTTTTTGGTTGGGAAAATTCAAAAAAACCAAAATAAAGGGGACAAAAAAGTAAAAACAATTGGCGGTGGTGGAGGAGTTATTTTTTGTTGATTGTGGATTTGTGAAATCTCACGTTTTTTTTGAATCGTACAACGGAGAAAGGGATAGTATTATAGAGAATAAAAATTACGGGTCTAATATTTTTCGATGTTGAACATCCTACCGAATATTATAAAATTTGGGGGGGATCAATCGTATTTTCCGTCCTAGTACAATCGTACTTGAATTGCACTTCAGATGTTACAACCGATGGACTTGAAATGTCAAAATAGCTAGCGGTTCATTTTAAATTTTGGCAATAGGTTGAAGGACACTTGAAGTTCATCTTTGAACTAGGATAGTACTAGGACTGTTTGTTTCAAATGGATCGGATCAAATGGATTCGTTGAGAAATAAGACAAACAAGTACATAAGACATAATACATAAGACATCCGCTTTTTTTTTATCACTTCGTTCAGATCGGAAATTCCGCGAGCGACAAAACTGGTGTGGTTGCGTCAAACGCTGAACCGGTTGAAAAGAATAACAATCCATTAAAATTTAAAAAAGGAAGACAAAATCTGACAACTGAGCAAATCGCTTTCGTTAGTGCAGCTGCCATTTTGTTCTTATCACTGCATTCTCTTTTGATCACTGCGACAACATTTTATTTTAACAGTTCATATTTGTGTGTATTAGTGAATCCAGGTTGAACCTCAAAAAAAGATGGGAGCGAGCGTCATCGATGTTGGGTTGAATCCAGAGCGGATCTAGATCCAACCCGATTGAATAAAAAAAACGTTTTGACAGCTATTAGGGCGGGGCTAGGGCAATTCAGCACTGGCATTAATCGAAAACGACATTAAGCACCTTTGCACACAACTTATTCAAGCATATATGTATCTCACACACACCATCCTAAACGCAACGGATTTCACGGTATTTTCAGTCATGAACTTTTTTTACGGCTATACTTTGTTCAACCAAGGTCTGCCAACAGGGCAGAATTCTAATGACACAAATACTCCAAAGATCAGTTGAGAAGATGGCAGCAGTGTTCGCCTGCTAAAACTATTCCAAATAGTTTTTTCATTTACCCAAGATATTGAAGAAAATTTGCCTGAAGATATTCATATAATATCTTCAGCAATGAGCAATTCAGCAATTTTTAATGACAGCCTCCAAAAACAATCTTATGCCAAATTTGGCTCCATTTGCTTGATTAGTTCTCGAGTTCTGCAGAAATTTGTGTTTCATATGTATAAGAGCCTCCCCTTCCAGAGGGGTTTTGAATCATAATAAGAACCTTTCCCGGCCCCAAAAACAACTGCATTTCACGCCGATCGGTTCAACAGTTTCCGAGTCTATAAGGGTCAGACATACAAACAGACAGACAGACAGAAATTTATTGTTATATCTATCTATACATATAATCTATATATATAAAAATGGATTTCTGTCTGTCTGTCTGTCTGTCTGTCTGACCCGAATAGGCTCGGAGACTACTGAACCGATCGGCGTGAAAATTTGTATGCAGGGGTTTTTGGGGCTGGGAAAGGTTCTTAAGATAGTAAGAGACCCCTCCCTCCTCTGAGGGGGGGGGGGGGGCTCCCATACAAATGAAACACATATTTCTGCATAACTCGACAACTGATCAAGCAAAGGAATCCAAATTTAGCATGCGGAAGTTTTTGGAGGCAAGAAATATTTCTATGGTAGTTTGAGACCCCTCCCCTCTCTAGAAAGGGAGGCTCCCATACAAATGAAACAGAAGTTTCTGCATATCTCAAGAACTAATCAAGCAAATGGAACCAAATTTGGCATGTGGGGTTTTCTGGTGGCGAAAAATGGTTCTATGGTAGTTTGAGACCCCTCCCCTCTCCTAGAAGGGGTGCTGTCATACAAATAAAACTGAAATTTCTTCATAACTCTAGATCTAATAGAGCAAATGGAACCAAATTTGGCATTATGGGTTTTCTGGAGGCGAAAAATGTTTCTATGGTGGTTTGAGACCCCTTCCCTCTCCTAGAAGGGGTGCTGTCATACAAATGAAACTGAAATTTCTTCATTACTCTAGATCTAATAGAGCAAATGGAACCAAATTTGGCATGCGGGGATTTAAAAGGCAATAAATGTTTCTACGGTGCTTCCATACCCCTCCTCTCTCTCTGGTAGGGGGGGCGAGACTCCCATACCAATGAAACACAAGTTTCTGCATAACTCGAGAACTAATCAAGTGAATTGAACCAAATTTGGCAAGTGGAGGTTATTGAAGGCAAGAAATATTTCTAAGGTAACTCAAGACCCGCCCGCCCTCTGTAAGAAGGAGGCTCTCATTCAAATGAAACACAAATTTCGGCATAACTCGAGAACTAATCAAGCATATGGAACCAAATTTGGCATGTGGGGTTTTCTGGAGGCGAAAAATGTTTCTACGGTGGTTAAAGACCCCTCCCTTCTCCTAAAAGGGGTGCTGTCATACAAATGAAACTGAAATTTCTTCATAACTCTAGATTTAACAAAGCAAATGGAACCAAATTTGGCTTGCGGGGATTTAAAGGCAATAAATGTTTCCACGGTTGTTCAAGACCCCTCCTATCTCTTTGGTAAGGGGCGGGGCTCCCATACAAATGAAACTCAAGTTTCTGCATAGCTCGAGAACTAATCAAGTAAATTTGGCAGGTAGAGGTTATTGAAGGCAAGAAATGTTTCTAAGGTAACTCAAGACCCCTCCGCCCTCTGTAAGAGGGGGGCTCTCATACAAATGAAAAACAAATTTGTGCATAGCTCGAGAACTAATCAAGCATATGGCACCAAATTTTGCATGTGGAGGTTTTTGGAGGAGAGAAATGTTTCTATGGAAGATTGAAACTCCTCCGCCATCTGGAAGGGGGAGGGAGGGGAGTTTCCAAACAAATCCAACACAAATTTCTGCATAACTCGAGAACTAATCAAGTAAATGAAACCACTTTTAGCATATGGGGGTTTTTGGAGGCTTGATTTCTATATACATAAAAATGAATTTCTGTCTGTCTGTCTGTCAGATCCTTATAGACTCGGAAAGTTCTGTGGGGGGTTTTGAAGGCAAGAATGTTTCTATGGTAGTTCAAGTCACCTCCTCTCTATGAAGAAGGGGGGGGGGCTTCAAACAAATGAAACTCAAATTTTTATTACAATCAATGAGCCCAATGTGATGGTTCGAGAACTAATCAAGCAAATGGAACCAAATTTGGCATGTGGGGGTTTTTGAAGGCAATGATTGTATGGTGGTTTGAGAGACCACCCCCCTCTGGAAGGGAGGGCTCCCATACAAATGAAACACAAATTTCTACCATAAATGAGATTTATCCAGATTACTTCAACACAAAACGTGTATTTCTCAGGTAAGCAGCATGTTTTGATAGAAGTTTGAACCCCTGCTTATTCAAGAAATAAAAACTCATTTAAAAAAAAAACCATAAACGTGCCAGTTATATTAAATTTTCCTTCATTTAGTTGCAAGCGTAGCAGCGCACGCACCGGGTTCAGCTAGTATATATATAAATGAATTTCTGTCTGTCTGTCTGTCTGTCTGAACCTTATAGACTCGGAGACTACTGAACCGATTGGCGTGAAATTTTGTACGGAGGGGTTTTTGAGGTCGGGAAAGGTTCTTATGATAGCAAGAGACCTCTCCCTTCTCTGGAAGGGGGGCTCTCATACAAATGAAGCACACATTTCTGCATAACTCGAGAACTAATCAAACAAAGGAAACCAAATTTAGCATGTGAGAGTTTTTAGAAGCAAAAAATGTTTCTATGGTGGTTTGAAACCCCTCCTTTTTCTGGAAGGGGAGGCTCTCATAGAAATGATAGAGACGTTTCTGCATAACTCAATAACTAATCAATCAAATGGAACCAAATTTTACGTGTGAAGTTTTCTGAAAGCAAAAATTCTTTCTATCGTGGTTCAAGACCCCTCCTCTCTTTAGAAGGGGGGGGGGGGGGGGGTTTATACAAATGAAACTGCGTTTCGAGAACTAATAAACCAAATTTGGCATGTGAGGATTTTGGAGGCAATAAATGTTTCTAGGGTAGGAGACCCCTCCTCTCTTTGTAAGGGGGGGGGGCATACAAATAAAACACAAATGTCTGCATAACTCGAGAACTAATCAAGCATATGGAACCAAATTTGGCATGTGGAGGTTTTTGTAGGAGAGAAATGTTTTTACGGTGGTTTGAGACCCCTCCTCTCTCTAGTAGGGGGAAGGGGGCGCCCATACAAAAGAAACACAAATTTCTGCATGACTCGAGAACTAATCAAGTAAATGGAAACAAATTAAACAGGTAGAGGTTTTTGAAGGCAAGACATGTTTCTTAGGGGACTCGATACCCCTCCTCTTTCTGAAAGGAAGGCTCATATAGAAATGAAACACAAATTTCTTAATAACTCGAGAACTAATCAAGTTACTGGAACCAAATTGGACATGTGCAGGGTTTTGAAGGCAAGAAATGTTTCTATTGTGGTTTGAGACCCCTCCGCCCTCGGATAGAGGGGTCTCCTATTCAAATTGGCATGTCTCCCATTCAAATTGGCATGTGAACCAAATTTGGCATGTGGAGGTTTTTGAAGGCAAGAAATGTTTCTTAACTTAAACCCCTCCTCTATCTGAAAAGGGGGCTCCAATACAAATTAAACACAAATTTCTGCATAACTTGAGAACTAATCAAGCAAATGAAACCAAGCTTGGCAGGTGAAGGTTTTTGAAGGAGAGAAATATTTACATGGTGGTTTGAGACCCCTTCGCCTTTTGGAAGGGGAGACTCCCATACAAATGAAACACAATTGTTAGCATAACTCGAGAACCAATGAAGCAAATGAAACCAAATTTGGCATGTTCAGGTTTTTGTAGGCAATATATGTTCCTATGGCAGTTTAAGACACTTCCCCCTTTTGAAAGGGAGGGGGGCTAAAAATAAAAAATAAACCCAAATTTCTGCATAACTCAAGAACTAATCAAGCAAATGAAACCACATTTGGTTTTTGAAGGCAGGATTCATCTATCTGTATACAAAAAAATGAATTTCTGTCTGTCTGCCTGACCCTTATAGGCTCGGAAAGTTCTGAACCGATCAGCGTAACAACATATGTATACAGGGGTTTTTGGGGCTGGGGAAGGTTCTTATGATTGTTTGAGACCTTTTCTCTGTCAGGAAGGGGGTCTCTCATACAAATGAGACACAAATGTCTGCATAACTCGAGAACTAATCAAGCAAATCGTACCAAATCTGGCATGTGGGAATTTTTGAAGGCAAGAATGTTTCTATGTTGGTTCAAGAGGGGGGGGGTCTTTTATACAAATGAAACACAATTTTTTGCATAACTCGAGAACTAATCAAGCAGATGGAACCAAATTTGGCATGTGGGGGTTTCGAAAGCAATGATTGTATGATGGTTTGAGAAATAAATGAAACACATGAGAATTCAGTGGAAACATAAATTTCTACCAAACATGAGAACTATCGAGGTTTCTAAAACACAAAATGTGTATTTCTTGGGTAAGAATCATGTTCTGATAGAAGTTTGAACCCCTGCTTAGTCAAGATAAAAAAAAACTCATTCCGAAAAACAACCATAAACGTGCCAGTTCTATTAACAAAAAAATCATTTAGTTGCAGGCGTAGCAGCGCTCGCACCGGGTTCAGCTAGTAACATATATGGATAGATAAATTGTTATAATATAAATGAAAAATAGTGGAAAAAAAGAGTTAGTATATGAGGTAGAGTATCAAAGTAGTATAAAGAATAAAAAATAAGAGTAATAGTAGTATAGTTTATTTAGAGTAGATAGGTGGATAAAAAATTGTGGGGAATAGTGGTGTGATAAATCTCGTTTATAATATAAACTGCCAAAAATAGTGGCAAAAGGTGTGCGATATCGAGGTATGACTGTACTTCAACAGTACCGCTACTAAAGCAATAAAACAATAAGAGTCTCAGTTATGCTATAGTTTTACTTTTTAATGAGTAATGCATCTTACCGTGTCTTGCGGATACTTCAAACAAATTTGTATGTTGACGATGCTCACATAGTTTTTATGAGATAACTGAATGCTCTGACGTACTAAATTATCTTGCCTTGTTGTTGTAGTATGTTATTTTTTTTATTTGTTGATTGTTTAGATGAAAGCCAACTTTCCTTTAATTTTCTCTGGCTGGCAAAATCTCCCCTTACTCCCCGATAATGAAGTACGAAAATACAGGTCAAATATTTTCCGATAAAAAAAAACAGAGAAATTAAATGTTGCAAAATCTGAGCGATATTTTTTTCTTTTTTTTGAAGGAATGGCTGGATTAGAAGACATAAAACTGCCGAAAATGCACTGTTTTGGAGTCATTATCAAATTTAGCTTGTTTGAATTTTCGACCAACGGTGCAATGCAGGCGGTGATATGCTTCAGGATGAGAAGCAGGATAGTATTTTTTTTTCTCAATAAATCGAAATAATTATGTCAACCATGCAAGCATGATACCCTATTGGTTTCATCGAATCTTCTCATCTGCGATTTGGTCGAAGAGTTCTACAACCTCTTCATTGATTACTGTGCCTTCAGGCTGGGATAATCTTTTGGTTAAGATCGTGGAGATCCATTCAGCCAAATGTTATTTTTTGCCTTAAAAGGCTCGTTTCAATCGATTAAAATCTGGTTAGAGATTCCCCCCTTCTGCAGTTAGTTAGTGCAGTTAAGACAAATAACATCCTGTCGCTAATTGGTTCTAGTCGACATTAACACAGAAGCAGCCAAATTCAATAAGAGCATTTCCGGTGCCCTCCCGCACCGGGAGTGCGTCCTTGTGAATTCAAAATCTGGTTGACCTCAAATGAGGTTTTGAAACTACTAGACCAAAGGTTTCATCGTCGGTAAATTACCAAAGCTAGGCCACAAGAGTTATGGCTTCGATTTGAATTGGATCCATAAATGTGTTTTTGAAATATGTTAATTTTTTTTCGAGAATTCGAAAATAGAATAGTAAGTGACAAGCGATATATTGTAAACACCTTTT
>JAHHFK020000510.1:0-81760 GCA_024533555.2 Aedes koreicus
AAAAAAGTTACCCCCACAGACTCGTTTCGCGACCTTTTCTGGCTCTGCCCCTTCTCACTACTTAGAGCTGGACAAACTTCGGCTACTCAGTGGTTATTTGTACCCCGGGTAATGATCTGCCAAAACTGCCAGCAGATGGGGCATACGGCCTCTCATTGCGGCAATAAGGCACGCTGCTCAATCTCAGGG
This sequence comes from Aedes koreicus, assembly GCA_024533555.2. NCBI lineage: Eukaryota > Metazoa > Arthropoda > Insecta > Diptera > Culicidae > Aedes > Aedes koreicus. The sequence continues at coordinate 190 of JAHHFK020000510.1, forward strand.
AGAAAACATGAGGCTGGTCCCTGTGCAGATAACACTAAATGCGTTTTCTGCAAGGGAACCTCTCCCATGCTCTTTCGTCATGCCCGGCGTACAAACAACGTGGGGGAAAATTGGAACGTTCTCTTGAAACAACGTTCAAGGCACTTGCAGAAATGCTTAAGAAAGCCTCGCCACCCGATATCAATACAAATCCTTTTGCTGCTCTGTCAGATGACGAGTCTGATTCGGACTTGGTTGAGGAGGGGACCTCTTTTCAGTTTTCCGGAAGGTGCTTCACGGAAGCGAAGACGCATCCGAGCAGGGAAAGCTGCAAAATGAGAACGCCCTCTAATGGAACTTTCCAGGCAGTCTTTCGTAGAAGAGGTGAAAAAAGCCTCACCATCTCTCAATACCACTACATATCCCTTTGCTCCTCTGTCAGATGACGAGTTCGACTCTGATTCGGTTCAAGAGGGAACATCTTTCAGTTTTCTAGCAAGTGCTTCCGTCCACGGAAAGTAGCTGCACAGAAGCTCCAAACCAGCTTGCCAAATTAGAGAAGTGGTAAAAGAGAGGAAAATTCAAATTCTCCTGGTTTTCGTACCACTAACTAAACAAAGGATTTCCCTTCTGTCCTGAGGATATCCAAATTCCCTTTTGCTCCGACAGAAGCCCAGTCTTCATCTGGGCTCTTCTCATTTGATGATATTGTATAAGATATCTTCAAGTACCTTGGAATGTATGACCCTCTTGAAAACATTTGTCTGGCACTATTAAAACTTGTTCGAAGCAATTGATATTCAAGGGGACCCTTCTTTTGCAGCTATAATTTCCTTTGATGGATAATATTCCAAAAGAGGTCGGGGATTTGATCATTTTTCTGAAGTGGGATTGTCAAAGTTATGTTAAAAAACTGGAATTTTTTAAAATTTCGTCTTGAAATTGTGATGCATTTGCTCGTTGTGAAATATGGTTCTCTTTCGAAATCCATCTTCCATTTCATGAATTCAAATTATTCGTCTTGATCGTGAGGATTCACGTCAAGGAGGAGTACTTTTGGGAATCAAAAAATGCTACTTTCCTTCTGTAGAGTGAATTGACCTCAAATTCCAGGTATTGAAGTTGTTGCATGGCAGGCGGTTATTGAAAGTAAAAACCTTTGCATTGCTTCTGTGTATATTCCTCCTAAAGCCTCTGTTAACCAACAACAACTTTTAGACATTTGATTCGGTCCTTTCCTGCTCCACGGTTGATCATGGGTGATTTTAACTTTCACGTACAGGTTGGGGAGAACTGTACGATGACAACCGGTCTTTCCTGATATATGACCTCTGTGACAACTTCAATATGAATGTTCTCAACAATGGAGAAGTAACACGTTTGGTGGTCCATCCTCATTGGTAGTAGATTAGACCTCACACTTTGTCTTGAATTACATTATCGTTGGATTGCACATGAAGAATGTGATTCAAGATCCCCACGGTAGTGATCACTTGCCCATAAAAATTTCGGTTGCCACCGGGTTCAATCCGTCAGAATCCATCAACGTTGCATATGATCTAACCCGTTACATCAATTGGACAAAGTTCAGGACAGCAGTAGATAAAGCCGTAACGACGGTAGACGGACCTCCACCGCTAGAAGAATATAACTTCCTCTCCAACCTGATCTTGGATAGCGCGCTTCAAGCTCAAACTCGACCAGTTCCAGGAACGTCATTTCGCAAGAAACCTTCTTCTCCATGGTGGGATCAGCAATGCACCGAGGTTTACCGTAAAAAGTCCGACGCGTTTAAAGTTTTCCGTAGACGTGGAACACCTGAGCACTTCGAAGTATACACGGCTCTTGAACGCGAACTTAAAAGCTTCATCAAGGCCAAGAAACGCGGATACGGGCGAAGATTCGTGGATGGGCTATCGCGCGAGATGTCGATAAGTACTCTTTGGAATACGGCGCGAAGACTGCGTAACCGAACTACGAACAACGAGAGCGAGGAGTACTCGGACCAATGGATCCTTAAGTTTGCGCGTAAAGTTTGTCCAGATTCTGTGCCGGCACGGTTGATTCCCCGCGAAACCACGAATTCGATAGATGAGATCAGCCAACCCTTTTCAATGGTAGAACTCTCTCTCGCACTCCTTTAGTGTGGCAATATGGCTCCAGGGGCTGATAGGATCAAGTTCAACTTGCTCAAAAACCTCCCAGACGTCGCTTAGAGGCGCATGTTGCACCTGTTTAATCAGTTTCTGGAACACAATATTGTACCGGCTGATTAGAGACGGGTGAGAGTTATTGCCATTCGAAAACCTGGTAAACCCGCGTTCGACCACAACTCCTATCGACCCATCGCGATGTTATCTTATATTCGAAAGTTGTTGGAGAAAATGATCCTCTTCCGTCTGAACAAATGGGTTGAGACGAATAACCTGCTTTCAGATACTTAATATGGTTTCCGTAGGGGTAAGGGAACGAACGACTGTCTCGCGTTACTTTCCACGGATATTCAGTTAGCTTTTGCTAAAAAAGAGCAAATGGCTTCTGTATTCTTGGATATCAAGGGGGCTTTTGATTCAGTATCTGTTGAAGTTCTTTCAGATAAACTCCACGCTTGTGGCTTTTTTCCATTAATGCATAGTTTTTTGTACAATTTGCTGTCAGAGAAACATATGCGCTTTTCTCATGGAAACTCTATAGTTTCCCGATTTAGCAACATGGGTCTCCCCCAGGGATCATGTTTAAGCCCCCTTTTGTATAATTTTTATGTCAAAGACATTGACGGATGTCTAAGGGACGGCGTAGTATCTGTCACGGGACCCAATGGGGTCGATCGGCAAGGACCCTTACAGGATACCTTAGACAATTTGTCTACTTGGGCTCTAGAGCTAGGTATCGAATTCTCTACTGAGAAAACTGAGTTGGTAGTTTTTTCTAGGAAGCATAACCCTGCACAACCGAAGCTTCAAATTTGGGGTACACCGATAACTCATTCCATATCATTTAAATATCTTGGGGTCTGGTTCGATGCTAAGTGCGCCAGGAGATCCCACATCGAGTATCTGATGCGAAATTGCCAGCAAAGGATCAACTTTCTTCGAACAATTACCGGCACCTGGTGGGGAGCGCATCCGCAAGATCTTCTCACGTTGTACCGGACAACGATTTTGTCGGTTATGGAATACGGTAGTTTTTGTTTTCAGTCAGCGGCTCGGTCTTACATCATCAAACTGGAACGTATTCAATATCGGTGTCTTCGTATCGCGTTAGATTGCATGCACTCGACTCATACCATGAGTCTTGAAGTGCTGGTTGGCATGTTGCCACTCTCGGATCGGTTTTCAGAATCATCTCTCCGGCTCCTCACCAGGTGTGAAGCTATGAACCCCCAGGTGATCGAAAATTTTGAAAAGCTCGCTGAGTTGAATCCTCAAACTCGCTTCATGACTTTGTACCATTGGTACATAACACAGGATGTCAGCCCTTCGCCGAATATTCCCAATCGTGTTTGCTTCTCCGACTTCGATAATTCGGTTCATTTTGATTTATCCATGAAACAGGAGCTTCGTGGAATCCCAGAGCATCATCGTCCTATGATTGCTCCGGTGATATTTGCTGCAAAGTTTGGCCTAGTTGATTTCACTAAAACGTTTTTCAATGACGGGTCTTTGATAGAGGACTCCGCTGGCTTTGGTGTATACAATGAAAATTATAGCGTCGCTCGTAAACTTCAAGCACCTTGTTCTGTTTTTGTCGCGGAATTGGCAGCAATTCATTTTTCTTTAGAAACTGTTGCCTCTTTTACATCGGATCAATACTTCATTTTCACGGATAGTCTCAGTTCTATAGAGGCTATTCGCTCCTTGAGGCCGGTAAAGCACTCCTCGTTTTTTCTTATGAAAATACAGGAGATTCTACCCAAGCAACACACAAGTTTTATAACGGTTGTAAATACTTTTATATGACTAGATTTGGTTATAAAGAAGCTTACTCAACATAAAAGCATGGGAATGTGTTACTTGGGTAAGTTCTTTATCTTCGCGTTATTTTATCATCACCTTTGTATGGGTCCCATCTCATTGTTCAATTCCTGGCAATGAGAAAGCGGACTCGCTTGCAAAGGTGGGTGCTATGGAAGGCGATATTTATGACCAACAAATCGCCTTCAACGAATTTTTTTATATTTTTCGTCAGATATCCCTCGATAGCTGGCAGTATAAATGGAGTAAAGGAGATTTTGGGCGATGGCTACATTCTATCACTCCTAAGGTGTCTAAGAAATGTTGGTTCAGGGGATTGGATGTGGGTCGAGACTTCATTCGTTTGATGTCTCGCCTCATGTCCAATCATTATTCTTTAAACGGTCATTTGTTCCGTGTTGGGCTGGGAGACAGCAATCTCTGTGAATGCGGGGAAGGTTACCAGGACGCAGATCACGTTATTTGGTTTTGTGCCGAGCATCGTGGAGTCAGATCTGAGCTTAATGATTCCCTTAGGGCTCGAGGTAGACAACCCAATGTACCGGTTCGAGATATCTTGGCTGTACGGGATCTGGAGTTTATGAAACTAATTTATGTATTTTTGACTAACATTAGCCTTAGACATGTATGTATACTTTTAGTTTTTTTTATCTGTGTTTGTGAGTTTTTTTTTTCTTTCTCAGATATGTTCAAGTCAAAAGAAAACCAAAAGATGTATAATTATAAGTTTTTTGACAATTCAGAATTTAAAATAAATGTGTTATGTAAACCATACTTAAAATTCCCGCCCATCTTCCCATCCTTAAAATTGTTATTCCTATTAACCTCGAGACGCCCACGAGTAATCGGTTCTAACCTTCTAACTTTAGTTTTAAGATAACTGATGTATATAAATATGAAAACTTGGCTCTGTGATGTTGATTCGATTGAGCCTGTACAAATAAATTATTTAATCTTTGTGTTTGTGGGTTTTCTGAAAATTTCAAACTCTAAAGACGATGATGACAACGGTTCTCTAACTACCAGAAGGTCGAGGAATGCAAGTTTCCCATCCTTTTCTATTTCATAAGTGAACTTGATGTCTTTGTGGAGATTGTTGATTGCTTGAAGAATTAAGGGGAGATCATCTTGTTTAACTACGGCAAAGATGTCGTCGACGTATCTCCACCAGCGAGTTGGTAGTAATCCTTCCGTTTTAAGAATGGTTTCTAGATTTGCCATAAACAGTTCACAGAGGAATGGGGATAGAGGGTTTCCCATGGGGGCTCCTTTTAGTTGTTTATAGAATGAACCTCTGAAAGTGAAGTAGTTCTCTTCCATGCAAAGTCGAGTGAGCTTAAGGTACATCCGCACCTTTTGCTTCCATGCTGCATCATCTCCTTGTTTTAAAAGCCAATCGTCTTAATCGCGTCCTTTATTGGTACGCTAGGGAAAAGGGCCGTGACGTCGAAAGATACCATTACTTCATTTATCATTTATATGACCTGATGAAAGAAGATGTTGTACGAATTCCTGAGAGTTACGAACTGAGCTTGTGCACAGTGCAAGCAGCGAAAGCTATCACATGACTTCCTCGCAGAGAGATAGTACCACTGCAATCCATCAGCGACTCGTGGATAGAGTTGAACTCTCGAGCCGGACTTACATTCACCTCTCTCAGCGTAAACGGGTGTAGAGCGTGTTGAGAAAAGGGATGCTGTTGAATTTCTACTTGTTATCACAAAACATTCATCTAGCAGTACTACAGGAAGTTAACGTGCAGTGCGGTGATGCCATGACTTCTAATTACCGATGGTATTTGAATGAAAGGGCAGGCAGTAAAAAACGAGGGTTGGCGCTTCTTGTCAGGGTTGATGTACAGGTTCAATTTCCGAAAAAAAAATATGGTCCAAACATCCAATTACATACCAGGTAACGTTTGCCTATCAAGTCAGTATGAGCCAATGAATTTACCTAATACGTTGTGTTTTCTTTTCGGGGCTCAGGTTGGAGGTGCTTCTCGAACAATTTAGCTTGTTAACGTCCATGGACCCAACCAAAATAGCTCAGGATTATTCGCTGGATTAGGTCCACTGGTTGGTAGACTAAATGAGCCACGGAGTCTCAGTTATTGCTGGCGATTTTGACAGTCAGCGTGGCTTATTTTCTCTGACTGCTGATGAGCGTTCTTCTATCGGAAAGTTTGTTGGACATGAACGGGTCAACGAGAACGGTCAACAGATGCGGTTTTTCTTGAATCTGTACAGGCTTAGTGCAAGAAGCACTCAAGCTAATTCATGCTTTAAACAACCCTAGCCAGATCGATCATACCCTCAACCAAATAATCTAAGAATTGCATAAGGTTCAACTTATGAACGATGCTTTAAATTTCATAAGGTTGACTTATGAATGGATTTTGTTTTACACGACGTTGTTTTTGTTCGCCTTTAAGCTTTCCTGATTACAAGTGTTGATGTATACCTGTGGTCCAAGTCACTAGACCCATAACCTCAACATTTAAGGTTCGAATCCAGGTGGCACCATATTTTTATTTTTTCAACATCATTATATTTCATTAGATAAATTGAAGAAATTCGTAACGATTTTTTGTAGCAAATAATCATAATGCTATCTTATGAATATCGAAAGTTTATTTCGCTGAGTGTATCTTAACGCACCGTTGCTCCTTTTTGTTCCGGTTATTCCAAAAATCGATGTTGAACCACATACAAACAGACGTAACACTCTAATTGATGCCCATCGTCCACCTAAAAAAAAACGATTAATTTGAATACAAATAGTTGGCCAAGCCACCACTCACAGCGCTCGCATCGACAAATATGGCATTTTCCTGCTGAGTAATTTCCTTGCACTAGCGTCGCTCGCAAGTGTGAGTGTGTTCGGAAATGTTTTGTTTTTTTTTTTTCGTCAAAACATGGGACGCAAATGTGAATTTTTGTTTTGCAATTGGGAATCGGGGAGGGTATAAACTGTGGAAAATCCTTCTGTAGTTTTCCCCGTGACGTGAAAAGGTATGAAATTTATTGAGATTAATATTACTATTACATAGAATTTAATTTTGACATCAAGTAGATGCGCGCAGTGGGGGAAATTGAGCGGGGGGGGGGGAAGCTCCGACCTTTTCAACTCGACAGCTTATAAAAACTGTTAAAAGCCTGAGAAATGGTAAGCAAAAAAGTAATTTAGTTGTTATCTATTATGAACATAGAATCATTGTTTAGGTTACGTGACAATGCCATCCCGTCGCAACATGCTGTTGTGCACATTATTCCTGAGATTCCTGGTGAACCATCCCACGAAACGGAAATTGAATTCCAAGACGTCGAGTTCCTTGCCAGTCCGTTCAATCATGAATTGACTGAGGATGTAACGGAGAAGCAAGCGTGCACTAATGTTCACGTTTCTACGAACCTGCTTCGCTGGCTTCAAAACAAACGATTGACAGTCAAGCGAGCCTGAAGTGGGCAGAGCGGCCGTCAGATGGCGCTAGTGTTTTAGGGGCACATATCTAAATGTTGAAAAATGGGCAGATCGGCGTCAATTACGATGTATTGTAAGGCAATTTGTTCTTAAAAGACGGTCTCTGATGGAGTTCGGGTGCGGGAGGGGAGTGTGGTAACGTCTGAATTAAAAGCAACTGTTTGTTTTTTTTGTTAAGGTGTTACGTCTGTTTGTCTGTGGTTGAACTTTTTCTGCTGCTTGTCGGTTTCTCGTAGGAAAATAGCGTCGAATAAGTACGCTGGGTCGCAATGATGGCGGTGCGAGCCCCGGAATTCGGGAAGATTTTCGGTTTTAACGGTGGAGCATAAAAAGGAATGGCCCAACCTGATCGGCCAGGTTGGGCTGTGCTGACGCCAAAAAAAAAAAAAGAAAGCGAGTGGGGGGAGGGGCGAAAAGAGGGAGCGAAAAATGGACGGCTGCGTAGAGTTGATACGACGTCAGACTTATCACCGCATCCAAACATATAATCTGAAGTTTGACCCTAGCCCCAACAAAAAACAAATCATCGACCATCCACCCTCACCGCACAAAACTCAATCGTTTGCCGCCAGATCTCGCGACTCGCGATAGCTACAAGAACGAATCACACTCCTGTTGTACCCCACGGTCCAGGTCAATATCATTAAGTGTAGTTTCGTGAATCCTCAGACAGGCCTCGAGGGGTAGCCAGTTGTTGAAGTACTTGGAAAAGTACAACGGCCTTATGAACCCGATCTTTAAATACTATAATCAGAACCGATGGCGGATACCCTCTTCTTCCTTTGCCGACGTTCAGAAAGCTATTCCTTTCCTATTCTTAACTGAACTCATACAAAGAACTTCCCGGTATGGTAATCGGTGGCCGTAGAAGCTCTCGAAATGACCCATGAACCAACGGGCCTAAATCCCATCGAAAACTTCCTGGGGTATCCTGGCACGGCTTAATTACAAAAAAGAAAAACAGTTCGGAATGGTTCGCGAGGCTTAGGGAACCCTGGAACTCAATTCCGGTTGAAACACAACACAACCTCGTGAACGCCATGCCAAATATTTGGTTTGAAACTTTTCAGAAAAACGGAAAGCAAACCAAATATTAACGATTGTTTATAATTGATTTACTGGAAAACTGATTGATTTACATAATAAAGTGACAGTTTCGCCATCGTAAAACACTATTGTTGTTCTCAATCCAGCAAGAAGAAAGAACCTATCAACCTCTCTAAAAATCTTTATTTGTTGCAAGAACTGCTATTCCAAGAATGTCATTCCAAGAATGAGCCCTATCCAAAGGAAAAAACTACTTGTAATTTTGTGTTATTGTTGATAAAAAACATCGTTCACCTCAGATTGTACATTCTGTAAACGATTTGAACAATTGATATTGACACGAATGCTTCCGATGGATGTAAAGTGTCATTAATAAACAACACCCACAACAACACTCAATTTATGAGTAGATCCACTTTTTACGAAATTTGAGAAACATTTCCGTGAGAGAAAAAGAGATAGTATACAGTTATACTCAAAAATTGAGTAAAATGAAACGGGAGTGCATAATGTGGCATCTGCGCTGAAATTTCGGCTTACTTCGGTTTAGCGTTGGTCAACGAATGACAGCTAACAGAAGGAGCTAACAAATGAAACGGACCAATGACGTTTATACAAGGTCCGGGCCACAAGGCTTAACGGTATTCGTGAGATGTGGAAATGTATAGTGGTATTTGTGTTTCCTCACATTGGTTATTTACACGGCACAGCTGTTTATGGTAATGTCAAACTATCAGTTCACAGTATGGAATGTTATGGTAGTGTGACGTCGGCGCTCGCATGCCCAGCAATGTTTACTATATTTTTGCTTCTAGCACAAGTAAACTGCCTGATGGCCCGGACCTTACATAAACGTCATTGGAAACGGACGTCATGGTTAATGGTCAACAAACATTCAGATTTACACGTTCATGTAAATTCTAATTTTTGTAAATTGAAAAAACAGAGAATTTCAATTTATTTTTAGAACACGATCGATTGAAACATGCATTGTAGCAAATATTTGATTGATAATTCATGTGTTTTTAAATGCTTAGTTCATGTGCATGAATTTTAATTGAAAGTTCAACCACTTTAACGAAATACATTTAACGGGGAGTACATCAAACTACTCCGGTTTACCTGAAGAGTAATTTTCATATGTTTTACTGTGAAGGCCTTTATGTCCTGTGAAGGCTACCTAGGCTAGGCTATCCGAGGCCACTACTTACGTATTGTTTCAGTAATCTCGACGAAGATTTTTAATTAGGGCCTAGCTGCCAAACGTAAACAATAGCTTATTCCGCGAATTTATCGTCATTGAAAACTTGTCTTATCAATCTACCACGGTCATTTTGAAGGGGAAGAGTTCACCTTACTTGGGTAGCCTTTGTGCCACGAGAAATTTACGGAAGCAGCCATTGTTTACGTTTGTCAGTTAGACCCTAATGGAAAATCTTTATCGATTTACACAACAGCTTGTGGAAATTAAAACCAACTCATTTAATAGGCTTTCAAAAGGCTAAGTCCCGTGCATTTTCCAGCTTCCATTGTATGACTGAATATCCATACCTCCATACTGAATAGCAAAACTATAGCGAAGCTGAATAGAAAATCGACGTAATTCTGATTAGTTTTTGTTCAAAATTACATTCCGTGCTTATTCATTCAATTTCCTCCCCCAGTTCCCTTTCCCTCAAATGCAAACTGCAAACCACACGGGAAAAACTCATTACCGGCAGCGAGTTCTGGTGCTCAGCATGCACCACCTCACAACCGTCAATCCATATCAAGTTCGATGGAATATTTTGTGAATTTTCTCTTCTCCAGCCAGCCATATAATTGAAAAACTTTCAATCCGCGGTGAAACCAATTGCAACTAATATCTATCTAATCGAGAACTATCTTCCCTGTACTGTCATCATTCTTGCGGTACGCTAATAATAGTCATGGTTTACGTTTCATTTATTTAATCATCATTTCACATGTTTTGATTTTCATTTAATCGTGGCTTTCAGTTTTGCAGTTAAGTTATTTTATTTTCAGTTAATTTCAGTTTTGGTTTTCGGTAAATAACTTCGCTTACAAATTATCTCTTAGTAGGAAAACAGGTTGTATACTAACGAAGAAGACAAATAGTCCGTAAAATATAAATGTGTTGTCACTGCGTACAATTAGCTTTTCTTCTCGCATTAGATCATATCTGTAAAGTACAAATTTTTCATTTGAATTAAAATTCTACTACAAAAGTGTGTTATAATTTAACAAATGTTAAAATTTCTTCTTTTACCGTTTTTGTTTTTTCAATCCCAATTCATTTATCGCCTATCGCTTACAAATCCATTCTTCCTATAGTCTTAGAAGTAACACGCACACAAACCGACCCTGCTATGTGGATTTCATCAGCTAAGGAAACAGCACTCAGCATTTGTATGTCAAATTTTTGCTTTATGATTTTGATTTAAAGGTTTTTCTTTAGTCATCATTCAATACGTACTTTAAAAATTCTATTTTGTTTGCTAGTTTTTAATTTTTTGCAATGTTCGATTGGTTTTTGGTTTTTTAATTTAATATATTCTCTTTGTGTAAATTTGATAACGTATGTAGCTGTTTTTATTCTGTTCTTGCTAATTTTTTTTTCGATTGCTTTATTTGCTTTATTCGACTATCATATTTTTAAACGTTGTTAGTTTGCGTAATAAATTTTGATGTTATTGTTGTTTCTGTTTGAATAATTATAGTTATAATCATTGGATGTTGTGAAACGAAATAGAGTATTTGAATAAAAAAAATCAGTTGGATGGAAAGTTTAGTGCGTGGTTGAACGCAATGCTGGGAGGATGGCGAAATGGGAACAAACGCCGTTTCAATAAATTCACAACGAGATGGCAGCAGCGGGCGAGTGATTGCAAGCTTTCGAGTTCATCGAGCTTCCCGAGAATGGACGTATGCATCAATTCGGATAAAATGATATGTTTGATAATTAAAAATTTGGAGTGATAACTGCTTTGATTATTGCAACAGTCTCAAGCTTTCGTTGAACGTTTTCAATTGGAGGAAATTTTTTTAACGCTGATAATTTGCTTGCTTAACTGCCATGTACTTTAACGGGACTGATAGTGGACGAACTGTAATAAATTCTCAATTAAGGACAATTTATTCTCTCTTACCATTTAAAAATGTCCTAGTTCATGCTCAACTTTTCAAAACGACCATCAAAAGAACAATGAGATTTTTTTTCCTTTTTCCACTTACGTGAAGCCTTTTTCTACAGATACAACGATGATGATGAAAATAAGACGGTGTATTTAAAAATAACTAAATTATATATTTATAACAAACAAGGGTACAGAAAATAATCAACACATATTTATTGGCGAAAATCCAAGTGCAATTCCAAATAATATTCCTAAAGAGAACTCTCTGAGAGACACAAATGAAGTAGAACCACCACATAACACCACTCGTCTGAATAGTGATGAAAAATATCATTTGAGTCTTACAATTGCGACTGAAATTGCTGTACTTCAAACGACTAATGTATAAAATCGTGATTTTCTATCCCCGATAAAAAACAATTTTTTGATTTAGAGTATTGGCGTAATCAGAATCAAAGTTACGGAAGACTTTACTGTTGTTAGAGCACCTTCCTAATAACCTGATGATTTGAAGAAACAACCTTGAAAATTTATTCATAACTAGAAAATAAGAAGAATGATTAGTAATTTCCATTTAATTCCAACTACCTTTATTGCTTAATCTTGAAGATAGGTATTTCGTCTACAATGTGCAGACTTCTTCAGTGTCGTGTACTAACTGAAGAAGTCTGCACATTGTAGACGAAATACGCGTATCTGTCAAGATAAGCAATAAAGGTAGTTGGAATTAAATGGAAATTACTAGTCATTCCTCTTATTTTCTAGTTACAGGTATTTCACTAAACAGCTCACACTCTCCATAATTCTATTTATTCATAACAATTGTAAATCTCCTCAAGACAAGCTCAATACATTCATTTGTACCCGTTTTCAATCCACTGGTGTTTTACTCCACCTTTCAAGAGCTTTTTTAGCCGAAGAACTGAAGAAAACTGATCGAATGGTTGATAATGCTTGATAATTGAATGGAAATGCCTGCCGCTATCGCTGAATTCAAGCAGAAGCAAAAGAAATTCACGGGCAAGCACCATAGGTGCCAAAAGAAGGCCAAACAATTGTCGAGTCAAGCTGTAAGCTGGAGCTAACGTCGTATCTGAAGACAAAGGGTGTTGCTTTCATGGCTGGTAAGAATAAGTCTGCGGATGCTAACCACAAGCAAAGTTACGTTCAAGTTTGATTTCGGAGCAAGTTGTCAGTTAATTAATGACAAAAAGTATTTCATGCCACTGGAAAAGCTTAAACAGTCCGTGCTAATTGGTGTGGTGAAGAACAACCAATCAATTCCTGCTTGGGATCAAGAAACAATCCCTCTCTTCCCATAATGGACGAGAACGGCTTTCCTGGAAAGCTGCCCAGACTAATCAAGGCTACGATGGATGGAACACAGTGCTGTGTGAGAATATCGGGTGGATTATCGGGTTCATTCGAATCCGGAGGGGGGTTCAACAAGGTGGTTGTTTAAAAGTCCAAAAGTACGGCGAGAAGGGGTTGGGTTGGGGCTCTTTTTAATTCCCCTTTGCTTTCTTTTAATTCCCCCATCCAAGTTGTGGTTGGTTTTCCAAAATGCCATCCTTAAAATCAAACTAGAGCAATCCGTTCAATAGGTGGAGACTGGCGGAGCTGAGCTGCAAGCCACTCGGCGGGTCATAGGTTGCGGATCATGAACGGCCTCCAGATATGGAGGTTAGATGCAAATAAAATAAGCATCCCCGAACAGGTAGCGAGGGCTACCTACGAAGCGGAGGGGTGGCTTAGCAGTTGCTGGACTCTGTTGAGTTTCTTCCAAAATCCCACAAATATCCGAAAGCAGCCCTGTTAAAGCGAGTCACCCCGTTATAAGGGTAAAAGTCCAGGCCTTCACCAACCTGAGCGTCTGTTCTCCGTGTTAGGGGCGGCCGATCATCGTCCTCGTGCCAGCGTGGGATCTGTGCACGATAGTCCTCCGGCGAGACAGGTGCAGGCTCTACAAGCCAGTCGTAAACAATAATAGTAATGGAATCACACGATGTAAATACGGACCGGAACAATCAGCATAGATCCAGTCAATATCACATTATTACTTAATGCTCATGCTCAAACGAAATTGAAAAAAAAATTTACCACCAAAATGTTACTGCTATCGCTCGGGCTCTGGAGGATGTGGGGGGGAAAGGGGGCCGTGGTCCGACGAATACGATGTGTTTTTAGCGGTATCGTGGGGACGGATGTGTGGGGACGGAGGGGGGGGGGGGGTGGGGGGGGTAGCGTGCGGAGGGGGGCGGTGGGTGGGGTGGGGGGGGGGTGGGGAAAATAAAAAAAATATAAAGGAAAAAAAAAGGAAAAGTCGTGCTATTAAGAAGAAAATGAGGGATTGTGACGAACTGTGTACCTAGTACGTCAACCGGGAATCCAAATAACTCCAAGATCTTTTACGTAAGTTGATCGTTTGATAGTCGTCTCTTAGAGCTTGTAGTGGAACGGGATCGGATCTTTTATACGAGAGATAGCAATCGTTAATTGACTGGATTCGCAGAAAGATCTTGAGGTCATCGCCATTGAGGGCCAAATTCACGTAATTGAAGTATATAAGAAGATAAGCGAAATGACTAAGTCCTTGAGGTAGCCCTAACGTGGCATAGAAAACATCGAACAGTCTGTATAGATGACGTCCGTCTGCACTCTTTCAGTCATACGTTTCATAATGTACGAGGTTGGGCACAATAAACACAATGGTAGTGGAGCATCTCACCATGAATCCGTATTGATCCGTGCTCAAAAACTGCTTACAGTGCGAGAGAAGAGTTTCCATGATAACTAGTTCGAGTAGTTTTGATACCGCACTCAATGACGATAGGACTATTGCTGGAAAATGGCGGACATGTTTCCGGTATATAAAAAAGGAAGCAAGCGGGACGTGAACAACTACCGAGGAATCACAGCGCTGTATCGAAGCTTTTTGAACTGATCGTTAAGAACTCACTTTTTACACATTGCAAGCAGTTGTTAAGTGACGACCAGCACGGATTTTCACCAGGGCGTTCCACAACTACAAACCTATTGTGCCTTACGTCATACATCACTGATGGTATGATCGCTCGATGCCAAACGGACGTGATCTACACAGATTTAACGGCAGCTTTCAACCAGTTGAATCATGATATCGCGATCGCTAAACTTGACAGACTAGGAGTTGGTGGTAATCTTTTAAGATGGTTTCGATCATATCTCACAGGGCGTCAATTGACAGTTGCCTTGGGTGACCTTCGTTCAAGGAGTTTCTGCGCCACGTCCGGGATACCGCAGGGTAGCCATCTGGGACCGTTGATATTTCTTTTATACTTCAACGACGTACACTATGTTATCGGAGGGCCCCGCCTGTCGTTTGCTGATGACCTGAAAATCTTTATGCGAATCTGTTCAACCGCCAACTGTCTTTTACTCCAAGCGCAGGTTGATGCCTTTGCTGATTGGTGTACTCTAAATCGGTTGGTGGTTAACCCGGCCAAGTGCTCAGTGATAACCTTCTCACGTCAGAAACAACCAATTCTGTTCAACTACCATCTTCTCGGAACGACCATCGAACGAACGCAGTGCGTTAAAGACCTAGGTGTTCAGCTGGATTCGAAACTGACGTACACGCAACATTTATCGTATGTTGTTGACAAAGCTTCAAGGACACTCGGTTTTATATTCAAGGTTGCGAAGAACTTCAGCGACATTCACTGCCTAAAATCGCTCTATTATTCTGTCGTTCGTTCGACACTGGAGTACTGTTCAGCGGTCTGAAGTCCATGCTATGATAATGGCGCCGAGCGAATCGAATCTATTCAACGCCGTTTTCTTCGGTTCGCACTTCGTAGACTTCCTTGGAGCGACCCTTTTCGTCTTCCTAGCTACGAAAGTCAGTGTCAGTTGGTTGACATGGAGCCTCTGCGGGTCCGTAGAGATGTCTGTAGAGCTTTAACTGTTGCAGATGTGCTACAAGGACTGCGGAAGGATCCTTCAACAGATTAGCATCAACGTATAACCAAGGCCAATGCGTCACAACTCCATGCTCAGGCTTCCTTTTCGCCGCACCAACTATGGGTTGAATAGCGCTATTCACGGGTTGCAGCGAACCTTCAATAGGGTGGCGTCCATTTTCGATTTCCATCTGACGCGGAACGCACTTCGTCGGAGATTTTCTACCGTTTTTAGATCAATTGACGCTCGTAGTTAAGATAGTGCATAGCTTTAATTATTTTATTTTTACTTATTTATGTTTGTGTCTTGACTCCACTTAAGAGGTTATGTACTCGTTTCTTATTGTAATTTTTTCTTATTTAACATCATTAGGACCTAAACTTGGTCTGTTGATGTACTTCAAATAAACAATATGTCACTGGATGATCACCATAGAATCAAACAAACTCAATCATACACTTATGTTTAGCACTACCATTGTATACCTATATAAACAGACCCACTGGCACCTCAGGATTGATTCGTAATTTGACATACAGAAAAGTAACATCTAGTCTAGTAACAAGTCAAAACGAAATGTGATGCTGCAGGAAATCCTCATCGATACAACGCTCGTTTGTTCATCAAAGGCTATTCACAGCGAAAGGAGGTAGATTTTGATGATACATATGCTCCCGTTGTTCGCTACAGTTCGCTGCGGTATCTTTTCGCCTTGGCTATCAAACACGACCATGCGATAGACCAGATGGTCGCAGTGACGGCATATCTGCAAGAGGATCTCGAAGAAGAGATTTATACGGAGCAACCTCCTTGCTTTGTGGATGGCAAACAGGAGACGATGGTGTTCAAACTAAATAAGGCATTGTACGGCTTGAAGCAGTCGAGCCTAGTTTGGAACCACAAACTGGATGCGGCTCTTCTACGGTTTGGTTTGGTACCAACGCAGAACGACCCTTGCGTATATATCGGCAGTAGGAAAGGAAAGATCATGATCGTCGCTATATATGTCGACGATTTGATGATATTTAGAAAAGACTAAAAAGGGAGAAAAAAGACGTTGGGGATGGAAGATCTGGGACCAGCGCAACATTGCCTTGGGATCCGTATCGGTAGAACTATCAACTCCATAACATTGGATCAAGAAGCCTATGTCGAATCGGTTCTGAAGCGGTTCAACATGGATCAATGCATATCAGTGAAGTTGCCGATGAACTGCAATGAGAAGCTTACCAAGGAAGCAAGTCTGAAGAACGAAGCCGAATCAGCTTTGATGAACAACGTCCCATATCAAGAAGCTGTTGGGTGCCTCATGTATTTGGCGCAAAGCACTCGACCAGATATACTGTTCGCGGTCAATACCCTCAGCCGATTCAACAACAACCCTGGTGTCAAACATTGGAACGCGGTAAAGCATGTTCTGAGTTACCTACGTGGTACCGCCGGCTTCAAACTGACGTACAGAAAGGATGCAGATTCCAGCATTGTCGGCTATTGCGATGCCGATTGGGGATCCGATCCAGATGAGCGTAAATCAACCAGCGGTAACGTTTTTATGGCACAAGGTGGTGAAATCTCGTGGATGTGCAAGAAGCAACCTACGGTAGCGTTATCTACGTGTGAGGCGGAATACATGTCCTTATCGGCTGCCGTGCAAGAGGCATCATGGTGGCGCGGACTTTCAGCACTATTTAATAACCATGACGATGGAATCGAGATTCGATGTGACAATCAAAGCTGCATTGCGATTGCAAAGAATGGTGAATATCGTTCGCGAAGCACATAGACATACGCCACCATTTTATCAAGGATGCCCTCGGGCGTGGCATTGTAAATCTAGTGTACGTTGGAACGGAGGAGCAAATTGCCGATGGCCTTACCAAACCGCTTCAACGGACAAAATTTGAAGAAAATCGCAAGATGCTGGGAGTTTCTGCGACTTGAGGAGGAGTGTTGAAGTTGAAGCATAGCAAGCCTTGATTAATATACTCAGAAATAAATTTAGTTCACTATTAACCACTACCGAAGGCAGACGTCTTTTAGTACTCTTCTATAAATTTCTTTTGGGTATAATAACAACTTTTAGATAGGTGAAGAAAATTTATTCACTATAGTATAAATAAGCTGCTTCCAAACAGGGTCGCGGAGGCAAAGGGGAAACCTTCGGGCAGCTTTTTTGGGGGTGGTGGATGGTTGGGGGGGGGGGGGAGGGGGGGGGGGGGGGGGCACGAAACGTGGTTATTTAAAGACATATTTAATACGAAACAAATATATATTGACTGTTATCCAAGCGTATTAGGTTATTGTTATGAATAAGAACTTTCTCTGTTTCCTCCCCGGAACTTTTCTTGCACAACTCATTGTTTTCATAATGGATTGCCGGGTAGCTTTTCCTTGTGGTTGGATCCAATCCGTGTTGACTTTTAATTCGACAGAAAACTAAAATTTAAACTTAAAATAATAGGAAACTTAAAACTAGGATGTTCGTGAATAAAACTCAAGATCAGTATTTTCGGTGTCGTAATTCTCACTCTCATTACGTGTGTGTGGGTGTGTTGGTGTTTGTTGAATGGGATGTAGGTTAGTCGCGTTTTTTGATTGAAAAGAACATTTAGAACATGTCAAAGAGAAACACAACACAGATCAACGACAGAATGGTTAGAATGGCAGAGATGATAACGATAAACGAAATGACCGATCGGCGAGTGACCCGGATCGGTGAACCCTCGCCAGTCGGGGCAGATTCGAGGTCCTGGCCAACGACGCCGACGAGGGTTACTTACGGTTTATTTTGTTTTTGGGAAGGATAGAGAGAAAAGAAGCGGAAATGAAAAGAGAATAAAAGCACACGTGAGTAACTAAAAGGCAAATTACAATAAATAAAGCGACTAAAAATGATCTCAACTCAAGTGCCTCCAGTGGACGGCCGAAGAGGCACTCAAAATTGTCGTAAACTTTAACCCATTATAAATATATATATATATATATATATATATAATTTCCTTGAATGCGTCGGAAAATACACTAAACCAAGCGCATCGGAGTTAGAAAAGAAAACTTTGAATTCACATCGGATCGTCACGCGAACCCTTTTCGGAAGCGATCATTATTCAATTCTAGACTTCGTCGGCTTGATTAGAATCGGTACCTGCTGTCGGTTGACTGCTTTCGGCTTCGGCTCCATTCTTCCGATCGACTTCATCCAGCTCTTCTACCTCCATCCGTTGCTTGTCCAACGATTCATCACTTGTCCTGCTGTTTTCCAACGATTTTGAAGCATCGTTATCACCATCGTCTTCGTCTTCTTCCTCGATCAATTTCCGAGCTAATTTGATGGCCTCAAACTCGTTGTAATGAGCCTTCCTGCGCCGTTCGAACTCCAACTTGTGCTGCTTCTGTTCGTCAGTCTGTAGTTCGTCTTCTTCGTCGGACGATTCCTCATCGGAGACGGAGTCACTCTTTGCATTAGCGGCTACCCGTAGTCTGCAAAATAAATTAGCACTTGTTTACTGAAATGCCGAGTAAATCATCTGATCTCAGTTTTCATTACAATGCCAATCGACGGGCATAATCTTGCTAAATCGCCAGTAGCGAATAAGCAACGCATTATACTAATTAGCGATCACTTAGCATGTTCAAATTTAGACTACATCTGTACTGTAAATTTGTATAATCAATTTTTGAGCGCATCCCTTGAGTTACAAATTAAAGCCAATGATCAATTTAAATCAAAAATCCCTTCAAAAGTTGCTTTGTTCGAACTCTTCCAACATCCTCAAGAATACTTTGCGCATTCAATCGTGAAGAACCTAAATAAAACATCAACTATACTAACCTAATCTAGAACAAAACATAAATTCCACCCAGCCCTATCTCTCCACCAAAAACAACAAAACGGCCAGCCGAGGGGACGCATTTAACCTCTCAACAAAAAGGAAAATGCTTACGAAATAAAGAAGCCGAGCCGTAAACGAATACAGGTACAATCAAACGGAAATATTATTATGACATAAGCGCGAGACATGCAAACAGCAACTTATTTCCATGAAAGTTTACGTCAACCGGTAATGATCAGACACGAAGATAATAAATCGCCAGCTAGTTATTTATAAAATAAATACAAAACACATTATTATACTCACTTCTCCGCCAACAGCTCGGCGTCCAGCTGATCAAGATCTTCCGGTTCCACGTAGTTGTAGGGCGTCTTTGGTTCGTCCACCTTCATATGGCCATAGTCCTTGTCCGGTGGATGATAGGTCTGCAGCACGTTCAACTCATCAAACTTTGCACTTTTCCTGTGACTGCTGAAACGATCGAAATTATTTCATTAACAAAATTGCAACCAAACTACACCGTGTGGCTGAAAACCTACACCGAGGAAGCCGCAGCCACCGTCGAGTGCTTATCGAAACTGCTGGACGACTTCAAAATGCCCTTGCAGGGCTTTTTCGCATCCGGCGAGTCCGCGTTGAGGGACATCTTACGTACTCTCGATTCCGCGCTAATTTTGACGAATTTCCTCTCGAACGATTCACTGCAACGGAACAACAACGAACACAGTCATTGAACTTTCTACGAAAAGCAGCAAAACCCCCATGATTCAATCACATCCGGATGGCAGTCAGCAAAACTAATTAACTAGTCGGCAGCTTTGTGTTCATTTTGCGGCATGCATCATCGGGAAAATAAACAAAGCGAACGCACTCGATGGGCTTTGTCGCGGAAAGTAGCAAAGTCCTTGCTTATTTACACGATTAGCACATTCTTTCTGTAATCCCCCATACTTTACGGGAAAAGCGATTGACATTTCCGTTTTGCCACCTACCCCGTTCCCACCCCGACCGATTCATTTAACAAAATTTGATTTCTTACCAAAGAAAAACCTATCACTTTCAGTGTTCTTTCCTAGCCGTCTTTCCAGTTCTCTGGAAATTGAAAGCCTCTTCTTCTTGATCTCACCGATTGAAGAACTTCCCGGATGCGAAACAAAAATCTTCACTATACTTCGTCGTTGATCTTCTTAATTGGAAACTGCAGATTTTCAACGCAAATTAACAAATGTTACACCGAACAATACTTCCAACTTCTCTCGAACAGCTATATAGATAGTTTACAAGACAAATTTAGCTTTCTCCGCTTTCTGATTCTAGATTAAATTAATCTATGATAGATACAAGTTGTGTCTGCTGATGATGTCTGCCTTCTTTTCCTTTTTTTTTTTTTTGCAATGTCGGTGAATTATTCCATCGAGAGTCGATATAATTGACAGTTCTCGTGATCGTTGAGACCGAGTGGGCTGACGTAGCTCTCAGGCTTGGTGTTGAAAAAAGGTTCATTCAAACCTTACGATACAAGTAGGATGTTTGGGTTCAGTGTACGATTCATGCTCCTTCACGACTTGAAAATCGATCAACAACTGTCATAAGCTCCGTTGTCAGAAGCTGTCTTCTTTTCATAAATTTTAATGTATTGTTTTTCTTTTTAATCGGTCAGTGTTTGACGCAACCGTATCCAATAACGTCTATCGAAAAGGGCGCAGAGTCCAAAATTGTAGCTCGCTGAATTTCTGTTCTTGATACGAGCGAAATGGTAGAAAAACGCCACGAAGTGGTTTCCAACATTCAGGTCATCGGTTAACTGCCTCCGGCAACTTGATTGAAATTGAGATATTGTGATTGAGAGATACGGAGATACTGTGATTGAGTGATTGAGATTTGTGAGATTTCCAATTGAATAAATATGTAGCCAGATGTTGGAGTTCTCAAATCTGATGGCCTACTGTTTGCTAATTGCAAGAATTAGGGGGCACAAGAGTACAAAAATTAAACTAATAGAGAACTAATGCGAACATTATTTTACTAGTGCTTACCGCAATCACCATAGTCCAATGTACATTTTTTTTTTCAATAAGTTCGTTTATTTGTTAGGCTCAGGCGTGTGTAACACTTTACGGAGCCGATATTCAATATTGTTATTTACAATATATAATTTTTCAATAATAGTAAAATGGGGTGCCAATTACTCGTGGCTAGCTCGAGATTAATGGGTCACAATATCGTTTGGAAGTGGCTAGGCAGGTAACTTATTCAATGTATTATTTGCTGCTCATGGTTGCGACATCTTCCAAATCCTCGGTCTCTGTAGTCCCTTACAGGAACTAAGCTGCAGATGGGTGACCACTGCTTGCTGGGCAGGTACAAGTAGCACGGAAACAAAAGTATAATATAACTGGGACACAATGGCAGGGAATTTACTAGACTGGAGGAGAGGGGGTGATGACATTATACTCTTAGATCAGACAAACAATTCGTAAATCGCTTGCATGTAGGGGAGAACACGCATTCCCAACTAGGGCCACTAGGGTATCCAATAGTCGTGCTCTGGAGGCATCATTACCCGGGCAATGCCAAACTGCGTGATCGATGTCATCATAACCGGTTCCGCACCTATATATGTTGCTATCGACGAGGTTAATTCTGTAGAGATGTGCATCTAGCGAGTAGTGGTTGGACATAAGTCTTGACATCACACGAATGAAACCGCGACTTACATCCAGACCTTTGAACCACGATCTCGACGAAACATTTGGAATAATGGAATGTAACCACCGCCCAAGAGAATTACTTGTCCAATCGTTTTGCCAACTTTGAAGAGAACTCTGACGTACTAATGGGAAAAATTCATCATGTGAAATTCTTCTTTCAAAAATCTCGCCTTCTTTTGCGCCCACCTTTGCTAGAGAGTCCGCCTTCTCATTGCCTGGAATTGAGCAATGTGAGGGGACCCATGCAAAGGTAATTCTAAATGATCTTTCGACCAACGCACACATCTGCTCCCTTATTTTTGAAAGAAAGTAAGATGAGTGCCTCACAGTTTTCATCGACCGGAGGGCCTCAATAGAACTGAAACTATCCGAGAAGATGAAATAATGGTCTATAGGCATGTTGGAAATTATTTCCAATGCGAAATTGATTGCCAAAGTAGACAACCCAAGGAGAGGCAGAAGACGGCTGATAACAGCGCGCCCTAAAAACATCTTTGGGAGCCAAGTCACTCCCGTAGAATCATCCATGCAAAAACGAATTCAGCGAACAAAATAAATAAATAAATAAAAAATTTAATAAATAAATAAAAATCAGATTTTTTTTGACCACCCTATGCACAACGATTTACTATATGGGAGAGAGATACACAAAAAACTAGCACATGGGGGAACAAAAATGAAAATGAAAATGTGCTACTTGCCCTTACGCTGCTGTTGTGTAGGCTATTGTCTTTGCCTATGTTCCTCTGAGCTATAGACAAAGCACCGGTTGCTGACCGGCTATGGATGGGGCCTTGACCGTCACTGCTGCGATAATGCTGCTGGTGTTACCCTTTTTCCTCCGGGTGTGAAATGAGTATACTGGCTGGTACCTGGCCAGAACATCCCTCGGTCTCGGCCGGGATGTCTGCTTCCCTTAAGGAACGCTCGGCTGGGTTACGGCGGTTGAAAACAATCCACTATATATGCACTAATCGCAATTACCGCGTGGTTTATTACGGGTTTGAAAATAAACGTAGTGCGGAGTGCGAAAACCAAACTCGACCGAAGCACTTCAGCGTTCGATGCGGAATCACATCCAATGTACATTCTAACTTGGCAAAAGACCAATCTAACAGGTCTTGTCAACAAATGCAAATGCAATAGGTCCTAAGTAACAAATATATCAATTCCACGCATAGAATCACCGTAAACACCATAATAATAATAGTCTTTATAATCCTGACGACGTTTTACGTTGAAAAACCATGCAGAAATTAAAGTTTACACGATTGAGTTGCAATTACGATTTAGGCTGTGAACCAATTTGCGAGTTAAATTTAACTTTGATTAAAAATTTACAAACGGAAAGTTATGCTGCTACCCTGCTACCCGAGCATGGTTATTTCTGACAAATGCGAAATTAACTTTTCATCTGTCAATGTTTAATCATCTTCCGTCTTTCTTCGGAAGGGAAGTAAAGTCGTTGGTCCCGGCTCATATTCATGAGTCGTTAGGTAGGGTCCAGGTGGTGGAGTCGTCTTCCTGCACTGTAACCGGCCAGTACCCATTAATGGGTAAAAATGTACCCATTTTTTGATAGTATATGAAGCTGTCAAAAAATGGGTACCTTTAAAATTAAAATAATGCATACTAATTACCCATATTTTATTCTGAATGGAAGACCAAAAGATGGGTATTTTTTCTACCCATTAATGGGAAAAAAATATGTTAGCATTCTCCAGGCTCGCTTTGTATACAATAGTAGAAAGTGCGCTGTTCGAAAAATAAAAAATAAACTTTGCGTCGGAATTCAGTCTATGAAAACGTGTAGTATATGGAAGAACTGGAGGCTGAATTGGATAGCGAAAGCTTCCAGAAACTGAGGTACGTTAATAATTTAATATAATAACATAAAAGTAACTAATCTTAAAAAATTACTTTCCATGTAAATAACTTGTACATCTCACTAGATGAGAGATTCGAAAAGCTTCTAAGAAGAAGTTTCTTGACATAGAGCAGGATTTGGCGGCTCCAATAATTCAATGGATCGAGGATAACATTTATTTAAGATTTACTTGATATTTTTTTTTTTAAATTAATTGACTTTTACATTTGTAGGATACCGAATACCGGATACTGCGCTGGAGATTGAAGAAAAATTGTTGTTACAATAAATTCACAAATACAAATACAAATACAGTAATTGAGATCTTTTATGTTTGTGCTAATGCTCATTATTCAATATCACAATTAAAATCAAATCACGAAAAATTTCTCAAATTACGAACATTTTGAAAAATGGGTATTTCATACTCATTTTCCAAAAAACAAACATTTTGAAAAATGAGTATTTCATACCCATTTCCCAAATGACAAACATTTCGAAAAATGGGTAAAAAATACTCGATAGCCTGACGTACAGGCTCTTTACCCATTAATGGGTAAAAACGTTTTACCCATTAAAGGAGTTAACCCACTTAAGTTCGAAATGGGTGATATTTTACGCATTAATGGGTACTGGCCGGTTTCAGTGTGGCGTCGGCGATTGTCACCATGTGAGCCTAAATTGGTTCACAGCCTTAAAAGACAAATTAAAATTCCTATTTTCCTGGTTTGCCACAATGTTAGTACCAATGCAATTTTGGTTGGTTTGTCCTGGGGCGGGGAAAAAACGGGGGTCTTCCCCGGGGGGTTCGGGGGCGTGTGTTTTTTTGGGGGAAAAAGTGGGGAAAAAATCCCAAAGGGGAGGGGAATTTTTTTGGTTTTTTTTTGTGGGGTGGTTTTTTTTTTTTTTTTTTTAATTAATTGGTTAGTTTAGATTTTTATGAAAGAAAAAATTTTATGGGGTGGGGGGGAAAATGTAATTTTTTGCCGCGGGGGGGGGGGGGCGGAGGGGGGGGGGGGGGGGGGGGGTGTTGAAAATTTAAATGAACAGGAACAATACCTTTTTGCACGGATATCGAAACTAGCTCGCGTAAAAAATCCTCCGGAATTGTTCAAATTTGTGCAACGTTGTAAACGGAACAATCAGGTCCAGTATCTGTTTATGTGGGCCACGGAAAAGAACATTTCCCAACACTTCTTGGTACCGTACTTGGAGCATCAAAGCGAACTGATTGTCACCCTGGAGGATGAGCGACATCTTTCGATTTTGGTTAAAAAATCTGGCGGTTCGATTAGCAACAAACGGTACCAATACCAACTGCAGGAAGGCAACTTCTCGGCGAAGGAGTTGAAGAAACCTGATCGAGCTAAGGTGACAGCTGCAGCAGAAGCGCCCAGCATCGACCCTGCCTCGCTGGGAACGTTTAAGATCGGCGATCTGAACGAAGCGGAACAACAGGCGAAGGAGGCTCTGACGCTGCCCTTTGAATTGTACGTATTAATGTGGTTGGTAGCTTTTTGTGGCAAACCTGTTTACAGATGGGGATTATTTGCAGCTTCAAAACCACAGCCGAAGGAGGACGAGTGCTCTACCATCCGGATGCCCAGGACGATCTGGACGAAGAAGATCCGGACGATGATTTGTTGATATGAATGCTGATTGAAACGACCCTTTTTAGTTGTTATCGAAAATACATTATTGTACATCTTTATTAACGAGTCGGTTGAGAGCTAACCGTTGCTGACAAATGATATTGAGAAACGATTCCGCTCGCGACTGGACTGGAGATGAGTTTAGGAAAATTATAGGGTAAATTGTTTTCTTTTTTTTTTTGCGTAAAATGAGTACCGTTCGAAATGCAACGACTTTGAATCTTCTTGATATATAAGTATAATGCATGCGTAATACTTTTTTCTGTCTTTCCTTAAATGTAGATCTCAAAACTTTCATTCAAGCTATAAGGTTATTTACAAGAATCGTTATATTTGAAATTTTTGGATGAAAAATTTATATCTTTCTAAGATATTATTTTTGTAGGTAAACAAAAATGGAAATAGTTTTCTCCTTTGATTTCTAAGAAGTTTTTTTTTGGTATAACATTTTATCACTCGACGAGATCTTAGAAACTAATAGCTCTATCTATAAAACAAATTTCTTTCCTTCCTTGCATATTGTACAATGTACAGAAAGCATGAATAGATAGCTTCTTCGGTAAATTTAAAAATTAACACTTTAACCACTTTTTTAAAACATTAAAATAATCGAACAACACCGGTTTACCTATGTAGTGGACTTTAAAAATGAGTTTAACTCTGTAGACAAGCTGGGCAATCAATCTTTAACACAACTTCAGCTGATCAAAAATTATAAGATCGTACCTTAACTCAATGGATGTTTTGATCGTTCCGAGCTGATCGAGAAAAAAAAATAACAGATGGCACAAACACAATCTCTTTTCGTTCCTTATACTTTTTTTCTATCAAGGTACCACACGGACATTTATAAAACAGATAAAAACCATTCGTAACACAAGAAACTTTCTACCGATGAAAAATAAATGTACACTTCTCACTTAAAACCCACTCCCACAGTATACCTGCTGGCCATTGCGGAGATGTCGCTTTTCGGATCAGGCGCGTAACTGCTCCAGCTTGTTTCCCGGCACACCGTCATTCCTTCAGGCCGCATCTCTGATATCCCCTGTGCCATCCTGCCTAACCAACAAGTTTCCTTAATGCTAAAAAATTGCTGCACTAACCTATCTAGCTGCTCCCGTTCTGACAGTTGTTGCTCTTTGGTTGTTTGGTTGGCATCCGCAACATCCACGGTCTCGATGATGAGAGTACTGTTGATCACCAAGAAACGGGTTACTCCAAGCAGAACCTTCTTGTGCACCAACTTGGCAGTCCAAATACCGGACAGCAGAGGCAACTTCAGATTCGTTGCCTTAATGAAATGAATCAAGTTCTCTGGTGCACCGGAAGGAGTATCTTCGATTGTAATTTCGTTGGTGTCAGCCAATTCTCCCCGGGGATCCAGCCACAGTACGGTTAGCGAGTAACTTGTTGTGTTCTTCTCCGTGCGGATTCCTGCTAAGCGGAAAATCAAGTTCAACTCAGCGTTGCTACCGATGACACGTTGGAAATTTCGGGAGACTTGTTCTTTCTGATCGAAATCGGTACTGACTTCCAGTTGCGTTATCCGGCGACCAAGTGCGGCTGATTTAGATACTTGAGCGGAAAACGTAGGCTGCACTCGGGTTTCCAAAAGCACGCTCCCGCCTTCCAGCATAGCCTCATAGAGGATCAAGAACCCTCGGTAGTGATCATGGTCCAGGTGGTGGTTCAGCTCTCGTATCCGGAATGGTTCCTGGAACTGGGCAAACTTCACTTTGGTGTTTATTCGCACGATACTGTTAGCTAGATTCAGCAACGCTCCATCAACCGTCACAGATTTGTCCTCATGATGAAAGAAATTTTGCCAGTACAAATGCAGATTTGGATAGTCCGCCGGGTACGGGCCATTTACCCATTCCTCCAGCTGCAGGATCACTTCCTGGTTTATGATGGGCTCGAACTTTCTAGCGAAATAGAACTGCTTGGCTTCTGTTCCTTGCAGTTTGCTCCAGTCTTCCGGTTTGAAATCATTCGGACTGCATCCACACCAATCTACAATCTGTTTGTACTGACACTTACAGCCTAACCTCCGCTTCCAATTGGTAACGTGTAAATTATTGTCCACGTAAGTATTGCAAAACTCGGAATTGCGCAGAACCGTGTGGAAAAACGACTCCGCTGGCAGTATTGTTTGTCTAAAAATAACCAACAACCCGGAAACGAGGGGATCGTCATGTCTGCCCTCCGTCACATATCGTGCAAAATCTCTCGACAGGCATATCCAGTCACTGCCCCCATCGATTTGAATCCCCGAAGGCAGTACCCGGTCGCCTATGCGCCACATATGATTATCACACTCAACGAACGTCCGATCTAGGCCCTGTTTTTGAATGAATCGCTGCACTTCGCGGCCATGACTTCGCACAAAATTCTTCCCTCGATTTGCCCCTAGGAAGCGCACTAACTTATCAAGAGTCTTCACCGGGAAGTCACTCTCACTTAGATTGAGCACAAAGTCCCACTTCCAGTCCGGAGATTCCTTCAACAAGTACTCCATGCACCCCATAAGCATCTGCAGCAACGACGCGCCACCCCAGATGGTGGACCAACGATTACGGGACACCCGAATATTAGGGAAGTGTTCTTCCAGCTTCAGCAACTCTCGGTAGAGGTACTGTTGGCGCTACAAAATAAAGAAAGCAGAGTCAAACTTATCCATTTAAGACAACATGACAATCAACTCACAGAATCGATATGTATAAAGTAATAGTGTCTAGGGCTGTACAGCGTTTTCAACAATCGGATAACCTGCCTCAAGGCTCGGCCGTTCAAAGTGAGCAAGAATACTATTCGCACTGGTTGCTGTCCGGCTTTCGTCGTTACCTCCGTCGTCTGTGGGCTAAATTCTTCGAAAGATAGAACCACGTTGATTAGAATTTCGAATCCTACAAGATAACAAGTCAAGCAGAATCTTACTGGCAATTCCGGTTTCGTAAATGTTTGCGGTGAAATATCCTCCACAGGCTTGCTTCGGATCTCCGGAACATTTCATATTGCAACTGGAATCTGGCAATTTAGCAGACGTCTTTGGTGGATCATCTCCGCAGAAACATTCGCTGCTGTGAATTGTTAATTTGGTGGAGTTAACATAAAGTTATTTTCCAACAATCATGACACATCTCATCCCACCCCATCCGCATACTTACGAATATTGTACTCCTGCGTACAGAAATCCGGACTGCAAGCACAGCTGTATGCACCGCCTGGGCGTATTATTAGTCTTGAAGTTCGTATAATACCCGGACAGAATGCGAAAATTCTTCTCATCCTGGAAACAGCCCAGCTCCCGATCCGTAACGAATTCTCCATTCGGACAAAAGTTCGGCAACCTTGTCGGATAGAACGTCCCTTTCTGAATTTCGCAACCAATATCCAGGATCTGTTTCTTGCATGCCTGACTCTTGGCCCTATGAACCGCTGAAATCGTTTCCCTGCTGCGAATATCACACGGCGGCACAAAATCCAAATCGTTCACATTGAGAAACGTCCTGCCTGTTTCTTTCCGAACCTCCCGGCCATCCTTTCCGGGAATATTGGCATGCTGCTGTTGTTGTTGCAGCTGATGTCCCTGCTCCAACTGATTGCCTCCGGGTTCTTCATCATCCGCCGATAGGTTCGATCCGGCTACCTTTTTGACATACTTTTCGTACAATCGCTTGCTCAAGTCCCGTTCTTCGTTGCTCTCGGTACCAGAAACGGGAATCTTCAGCAGTTTATAAGCGAGAAAAATTTGCGCTCCCACAATCAACAGCCCAATCAGGAAGAACACTTTGTATCGACGGAACCATCGCAGGAACAACGTTTGCAGCATTTCCGGTCACACAAGCAGGATCATCTGGATGAACGATCGTCTTCGACACGTTGCGCTATCAGGTCATTGAAGCTGACGGAGGGAAAACGTCGTGGCGCGCAGGAATTCTGCTGACAGTGCTCTTCTTCGGGAGAAATCCGACCCGCGATTTTAGCCACACTAGTTTCGGTCACTGTTTGGATCGATTGCGTTAACTTGATGAGTGAAACGTTGAATTCCAAGCAGTCAACGCAGCAAAATAATAAACAATTACGCGTTCTGAGAAATTGCTGAAAATTTTATTAAATAAGCAGACAGGATACGAGAAGGATGTCCAGATAACACAAAATTAAGATTTTTTTTAGTAATTTTGTTTTGATTGCATATTTTGTCTGACGTTTCAAGAGGGACACGTAAGTGTTGCCAGTATTTATCTAATTATCTAATATCGAATTCGTTTTTGAACCTAGGTTGGAACTAGTTCCAACCTGCGAACCGGATTTTTGTGGGTGGAACCAACGGAGGGGTTAAAAATAAAACATATAAGGGGTTGGCACAAAACGGCCATTTGACCCGTCGGGTTTGGAGGGTAAAAACGAATTCGCTATAAAAGAATGATTTTTTACGTATACACGGTAAGAATCAAAAACCCACTAATGGGTAAAATTTCACCCATTTCCCCAAAAAGGGAGTCAACCCATTAAATGGGTAAACTCGATTTACCCATTTATGAGTATATGGAATACTCTGCAAAAGAAATGGGTATTTTTGTACCCATCTCTGAAAATGAAGTTTTTTGGAATATGGGTAAAAAAATACCCATTTTCTGACATTTGGTATATCGAGTTTGTTCTTTTTATGGGTAGACTATCTTTTTTGTTAAATGAGTAAAATTTTACCCATTAATGGGTTTTTGATCCTTACGGCATAAGGAAATTAAACTAAAGCAACAATTTTATTAAACCTAAGCTTTATTTCTCATCATAGAGCCAAACAATTTAGAATTAAATGGGACCGGATTCTTACGGACGTTTTCAACTTATGGTCATGTTGAACATGAGTTTTTTGCTCATACATATAACCTTGGGTGAAGGTTGTTTTGTGTCCGGCTGCGATCCTTCAGACCTGCAATATGAAGAATTATTCTTATACCGTACATATTTATAACACATATTCCTACTTACCCTGCAGCCTCTCGAGCGATGCCTTGTTCAGCTTATTTTGGAGTTCATCCATAGTGGGATTTTTAACGAATTTCAGGACAAGGAAGAGGTCAATTCATAGTCAATCACTCTAATGATTTTTTCAGACTACGGAGCTGTAACATGATACAAGGCTATCTTGATGGTGTTTTTCTAGTTGATAGTTTTTATAACACCCTTGTATCATGTCACAAGTGTTACAACACCGTAGGCTGGAAGGTATAAGATGGATGGTGGATGGCAGGACCAAACAAAAGAAAAGTTGAAATATTTTCAATACCCATTTATGGGTAGAAAAAATACCCATATTGTTTTCAATAACAAATTATCCAAATGCGTAATATTTTACCCATATTCGTGTTTATTCATTTACCCACTTCTTGACTGCTGCATACAGGTTTGAAAAATGGGTGAAATTTTACCCATTAATGGGTTTTCGGTTCCTACCGTGTACACACTCGTTTAATTTCACTAAATTTTTTATTACAATTCTCGTATAACTTCTTGTTTCGGGCCAAAAACCCATTTGTAAACAAAAAATTTAAACGTTGACCCCCCACGAATCACCAAACCCCCCCCGTACCAAAACAACACAACGGGGGGAAAAAAAAGATTGCCAACACAAACTACTATAAAACACCGAGCGGTGAAGAAGAAAAAAAAAAAAAAAAAAAAAAAACAGGCCGCCCCCACCAACACGAGACTAGGACTATTCCTATTCTCTCTGCCCCGCACGCCACATATTGTCTATATGAAGTGAGCTCTCTCTCATAGACTGCCCCGGCTTTGAAAAGAGGGAGACGAGACCGAGAGAAAAAAAAAACAAAAAATAAAAATATACATAATGCAATGTAGTGTAAGGTAATGAAATATAAAGAAGGAAATACGATGCACAATAACATCCACTTGATGGAATATTACATCGCTCTTCAAATTACATCAGAACAAAATTTTTAGTTTCATGAATGTAATAATAACATATCAAAAACATAAATATTACACGAAAACCAATGCACATAAAGAACTCCGCAAAAGATGTTAAATATAACACGATTTTGATGCTTTTTCGCATTTTGTTGTTATGTTAAATTAAATCTCGCAACACTGCCAGATTTGTTCTTGTTTTTTTTTCACCTTCGGCAACACAGTTTTCTTGTCAAAACAAATAGCGAATTCGTTTTCGATTCAGTTCCAAACTGGATCGAGTATCGAAATTGGGTCGGCTTGTTGCTGGGGGTGCGACACATCTAAATCCAGATTCAAGGTTGACCAAAAATCCCCCCGCTGGGGAACCAATTTTGTTAAATTTTTTTTTCGGTTGGGGATTTTTATTCCTCTTCTTGCATCGTGGTGCCTCTTTTTGGGGTAAATTTTTTTAATCTTTCACAAAATTTTTAAATTTTTTTTTTTTTCTTTTAGGGGGGGGCAAAAAAAAAAAAAAAAAAAATTGCGGGGGTGGGAGAAAGGCGCCCCCCGGCTTGTTGTGTGTTAAACGTCAGTGTGTATGGTTTTATTTGTAACTGGTATCGGATTGAGGTTTGCACTGACAATAAATTCGGGTATCGCAAGTTGAAACTTATTCCAATCTAGGTTCAAATACGAATTCAATAAAAGTCAACCGTCACGGTCACGATACCGTTGCATCCGAAAGCTGAACCTTTTGAACCGTGCGAAATTATTGTGCAGCCGTATACAGATGATGACGAAATGGAGGAAGTGAAAATGGTAAACCCTCTGCCATTAATCCCTCTGAGACGATCAGATATTCGGCTGCAATCGGTAAGTTAAGGATCCGCGGGTGTATCTGGAGATTTTATTCATCAGCCATTTTTATTCAAATTAGAACAAGAACTCCAAGGTTGCCACATTTCGTCGAGTGGTGAATCGCCTGTGTCATCTGAACCGATGCCCTCTACTAAAGAGCCGATGTTATGCTCGGAAACGGATGCAATCGTACCGACACTGCAGAATCAAGGCAGTTTTGATTTGTACAAGGTGCTGGTGAAACGAGAAGCATCTCAGGCTGAGTATGATTCAGATGCGAGTGACAAGAATGAAGACTTCAACATGTCCGACAGTGCGGAATATGGACCAGATGGACAAATTGCGATAATTCCAGCAACGGAGAAAGTAAAGGAAATTATAGTGGAAGTAAACAAGGTGAAAGCAATGCAAACTCACCAGAATCATCTAGGGGAAAGTAGTGGTAGATCATCTTCGCTTGCTAGTGGTGCGGTGGAGCGATATCAAGGTCGAGAATGAAAAAAATAAGAAGGATGAATCGGCGGCTTTGGACGAAGAAACGAAAGATCCGTCACTGGATGAAACACATCTCGATTTTGTTGGACAGCACTTGCATAGAACATGTTGCTTACATAGAACCGAGCATAGAACTTCAATCGGATATCTTGTTCTTCTGTCTTTTTCCCACATGTCAGTACCATTCCAAAAAATCGCCAGATTTCATCACTCATATTTCTAGAAAGCATAGACAAATGTTTAATTCCAATTTTATTTTTAAAAATAAAACCATCCTTGTGTTTTAATTTACGCTGTAAACCTTTTTTTCATTCAAAAATATCAGAAAATAATATTTACAAGTTTTACATTACTCCCTTTACGTCGCGACTTTGCAGTACGTCGTGATGATTCACGTTGTCTCGATGAGTTACGTTGTCTCGTTTACATCGACCAAATTACATCGATAAGTAGTGCATCATTTTATTGTGTACATCGAGACAACCTAACATTACACAACCAATGGAATGACCTATGTGCATCTGATTCTGTGTAATATTCAACAACTGTTTTTGCTGTGTAGTATACAATTGTACTCAAAAATTGAGTGAAATGAAACGGGAGTCTACACGCTATTTCTTAACAACTATTTCTCAAATTGTTCAACAGTATGGCTACTCAAAAGTGAGTAAAAATAGTTGAGGGTTCCCCAAAAAAATACGTTTGCGTTCCGTTGACGTAAATTTTGACATAAAACCTATAGGAAAACTGTCAAATTCAGGATCAACACGTTAACAATAGAGTATTTTTGGGGTTTTGTGGACTATGACATTTTTCGATGAAAAATAAAATAATGTACCCACATTCCATTAATTTTTTCATTCTGACAAGTGCAACTATTGAAAAAAAAATTTCAAAATATTACGATATAATAATGATTCCATGACAACATTATTCTATTTCACCATTACTAACTTTTGAGTAGTCATACTATTGACCAATTTGAGTCAATCGTGTTCAATTTGGGTTTCAAATGCGACCTCAAAATACGGATATACCCGTAGTTAGCTTGGGTCAGATCTAACTAAAGTTTGGGAAATTGCAATAAAATTCATTCGATGGCATGCGAAACTTCCAAACATAAAAACGAAGGGTTTAAGACCAATTGGAGAATTAAGGATGTGGTCAATCGGTTTTTTACGGGGACAATTACCGGCTGAAGAATAGTCAAATATAAAGGATTATCTGAACCGTTTGTCGGATTGTGTGACAACTTTGTAGTCGATTTTGGGTACCGTTGACTGACCTGGAATATGATCAGGTAGAAAACCAATTGGTAACTGCCGACAAAATCGACCATCTGAAGTATTTTCTGAATCACTTGATCCCCTTGTAGATGGTTCCCACCTTTTTAACCTGCCCCGGTTACCAGTGAGTGTTCCAAATTATGACCAAGTATCTAACAAATTTGGCATAACAAAAGATATAGCATTAGTTCAATCTTAGTGGGGTCCTTTTCAGCTTTAAACCAACTTCAATGTTGCACTAGACGTAATTGTCGCCCTATATATACACTGATAAAAAAGCAATGATAATATCTATGTGTCCCACGTATGATTTTTTGCAATTTGATCAACAAATGAGATCTATTTGTAACCACATATACTTCCTATGTGTACATATAACCACTATGTGTGGTAACACATACTTTTCATTTGCATAAACTTCATATGTGTTTCTCAGAGGGTTATGTTTATGTGTGAACAAATGAATATTATGTGGAATTTTACATGGATTTTTGCCAATAAATATGTGTGGATTTTTACCCGGGTAGCATTAGTTCAATCTTAGTGGGGTCCTTTTCAGCTTTAATCCAACTTCAATGATGCACTAGACGTAATTGTCGCCCTATATATGCATAATAGCATGCATATATAGGGCGACAATTAAGTCTAGTGCATCATTGAAGTTGGTTTAAAGCTGAAAAGGACCCCACTAAGATTGAACTAATGCTATATCTTTTGTTATGCCTCGTGGTTACTTGCGTAATCTCAGTGGAACACGCGTAGAACATGACAGGTTTCTGTGCTCAGGAATTCTTTTTTGTTCGATTTCGTAGTATTTTTTGGCGGTTTCGGAGAGCTTTGACATGTCGACTGACATAACGGAGTGATTCACCATCCGATTGATGGCCTGTGTTCTTTCTTTCGACAGTATTGCTTTCTCCTTAGCTGCCTCTGCCAGGAGGTTTCCGGCCTTTGCCATCTGTAAAGCAGCATGTCCGGAGCTGCCAAATATACAAATATATCTTATTTATATTTATCGAAAACATGTACTTCATAGGATTTACCTTTAGTTTGTAGTTTGCTGAATACCTATCACTTCACTTTGTGAGAAAAAGAAATACGTGTCAAATACAAATACTCCACCGTACCGTATTCAACTTGGAAAAACTCCGCTTTTCTTGGGTCAAAATTGAAAAATTCCACCACTCAGGGATCCGCGACACAAATGTCCACCTACGGCACCAAGTTTCAGGCTAGAATTTGCTCAAAAACACCGTCAAACTATTATTTTTCACCGATAGCGCTCAGATATCAAAATATTTACAGCCATTTTTATTTTTCACGTCGCACGAAATAAAACGCACGATAAAAAAATTACAACAAACCGGTGGACGGTGACTGACTTTACCAAATACCAACCGCTTCACGCGCTGCTATCGGGCTGCTAAATTTGAGCACCCAACTTCGCGGAAGCCTCGCTGCTAGTTTGGTAGCGCGTTTAGCAGCGACCGGTACGGTGGTGAGTGATGATAGAGCGCTGCTAAACGGGCTTCTATACCCCACCGTTAATGATGCTCTTAGAGAAAAATAACCTGTCTTCCAGATCGTCTCAGTGAATCATTAGTTGGACACACCTCATTTGATTGGACACCTTGGTATAAGCTTCATCGACCATTTTTTGAGATGACAGAAGACAGACGCCTTTTTTTTATTTATTTTATTTTATTTTATTTGTTGTTGACATCAATAGGCTCAATGTGGCCCCAATGTTGTTGAGAATAAATTAAGTTAAAGCGTAGGGTCAAATAATAAAAATACATGTACATAAATGCGATCATATAGTTATTCAACACCGGAAGCACCATTGAAAAACGTAGTAAAACGCCGACGCAGCATCTGGCGTGAAAGGTGAAAGTCGAACAGATGAGAGGCCCGGTTGAATACTCGCTGTAATCCACCAATGGCATCGTTCATGCTGTAATTGGTACGGCGGAGAGGTAGACTTAGCATCATGTTGTTTCAAAGCGCTCTAGGTTGAACGTTAACATTTATTTGCTTCAGGATTGCAGAGCAGTCTATTATGCCTTGTAATGTATCTGCAATAAATAGCGTCCTTGAGGTTTCTCTTCTGGTACGGAGAAGCTCCAGATCGATCAGCTGGCAACGATTTTCATAGCTGGGCAGATGAAACGGGTCCCTCCACGGCTGGTTCCTTAGAGCAAATCGAAGAAAGCGTAGTTGAACAGACTCGACTCTCTCAGCACCATTGTTGTAATTTGGGTTCCAAACTGTAGAGCAGTACTCCAATGTGGATCACACCAGCAAACAGTACAGTGATTTGAGGCAGTAGAGGTCGGAGAATTGTTTTGCTATCCTGAAGATGAATCCCAATGTCCTCGACGCCTTATCAACCACATACCAGATGTGTTGCTTGTATGAAAGTTGAGAGTCAAGAATAATTCCCAAATCTTTTACTTGATCAACACGATCTATTGTTGATCCTTCGAGTCTGTAGGTAAATATGATCGGTACTTTTTTCCGAGAGAACGTGATTACCGAACACTTCGCAGAGTTAACCACCATTATGTTTAAATTGCACCAGCTGGCAAAAGCTTCAAATTGATGTTGGAAGAAGATGCAGACGATAGTCGTGGGCCTTCGATGACCAAATTCACATCGTTGAAATAAAGTAGGAAGATCAACGGTCCAAGGTGACTTCCTTGAGGTATCCCTGACGTGGCTGGATAAATGCCGGATTGGCTGTTTCCAATGGTAACCATCAGCTGTCGATCGGTCAGATATGAGCGAAACCATCGCAGAAAGTTGCCGCTAACCCCAAGTTTTTCTAGTTTCGCAATCGCAATAGCGTGGTTCAGCTTGTCGAATGCTGCTGACATGTCGGTATATATGACGTCAGTTTAAGCTCGTTCAGCCATACTATCCGTGATATACGATGTTAGACACAGTAGATTAGTAGTGGTGGAACGACCGGAAGTGAAACCATGTTGATCACAACTTAGATATTGTTTGCAATGAGACAGTAGAGCCTCCATGACGACTAACCCAAATAACTTCGAGATCGCGCTCAACGAAGTGAATCCACGATAATTATTCATATCTCTGTTGCTTCCTTTCTTGTGGACCGGAAACATATGTGCAAATTTCCAGTAGGACGGGAACACTCCTCTTGCGACGGACATTTGGGATAGGCGAAGCAACGGTGTCAGCAAGCAGGTAATGTGTCTCTTCAGGAATACTGACGGAACACCATCGGGTCCAGGATTGTAGGACGACTTGAGTTGTTTTGCGGCGGTTTTAATCACGTCGACGTTGATTTCGATTGTACTCAGAGCTTGACCGTATAGTAGCACATTGTTAACTGGTGATGTAACGTGTTCATCAGTCAATCTCTCGCCGGAGAAAACATTGGAAAACTTTTCGGAAAACAGGCGGCATATCTCCTGGGAGGACGATGCGACTTCACCGTTTAACACCATTGATGATGGTAGGCCAGACTCTCTGCGCTGCTCGTTTACGTGCTTTCAAAAAGTCTTCGGATGCGACCTGAGTTTGGACTGAATCCCTCGTAAATCGACGGCTGACTCGCTTGAACTCATAATTGAGCCTGACGTAGTGGTTTTTCAGCGCAAGCGTACGATATTTAGTATTGCTGGTTGTTATTGAGGTTGCTTTCCAAAGTGGGTGGGCCGCTGCTCCCTGTTAAATTTCATTCATGAATGTAAAAATCACCTGATCAGAAACGTCTCGTGAAATGCTCTATAAATGAAGCACCCAGTGATGACAAAAACATCTTTTAAATCTGCCAACATGCCAAAATATCATGTCGAAGTCGTCTGGCGTGAGGCGAACGTCGAGAAGATATTTTGACATGCTAGCAGATGTCGACTTCTAGGTTCACGCGGAAAATGCTCCACGGATAGAATCATTTTTCCAGAACGAAGTACTCTTTTTTGAAATTTTACCCAGCTTCGCTAAAAGGTGGGGTTACTCATTACATGAGCGCTTGTTAGATATTTTTTACCGTATCTTTTATTGACTATATAAGGAACAACACGCGCGGCTCTGCAACTTACGGAATGGAAAGAAACGGAACGGAGCGCACTGAATACTGAACTTGACAACAACAAGAATTCGCGATAAGTTGATAGTCGTAACAAAATCTTACGTGTAAGTACTTAAACTAGCTGCATTTTCAGTTCTTTCGTTGAAGTTACTACCAATGATAAGAAGTTTTTTGGCTTATCAACATCCAGTGATCATGAAGCATTTCATATCATGCTGTGTTTGCTGCTTGATTATCGTGAAATAACTTTTGTTAAACTGCCAAATTACGCAAATTACATAATAAAAGTATAACTACGTCACTACTTGTGCTAATCGCTGCCAATATTGTGTTTGCCATCCTTGTATTATCTTATTTAATTGGCAGTACAACAAATGAAAGTTAATTAACGAACTGATCTCTACGTTTATTTTCCGTAGGTACGCGTGCTGCGATTGATGAAAAATGAGTCTTCTAAAGCTAACCGGTTCATCCTTGGCGAAGTCCGTTGCACCGATGATGAGTGTAACGCGATCCTCTTCCCACTTTGTGTACACTCCAGATGCTAAGGCCCCAGTCGAAGGGCCCACTCAAAAGATGAACATGTTTCAAGCAATTAATAATGCGATGGACATTGCCATGGAGCGGGACAGTTCTGCACTAATGTTCGGAGAAGATGTAGCATTTGGAGGAGTTTTCCGGTGTTCAATGGGCCTACAGAAGAAATACGGGAAAGATCGTGTGTTCAATACACCACTCTGTGAGCAAGGCATTGCTGGATTTGCAATTGGAGTTTCGAATACTGGAGCTACTGCTATTGCCGAGATGCAATTTGCGGATTACATCTTCCCTGCATTTGATCAAATAGTGAACGAAGCGGCCAAGTATCGCTACAGGAGTGGAAATTTGTTTGACTGCGGGTCTTTGACGTTCCGAGCACCGAGTGGAGCAGTCGGGCATGGTGCTTGCTATCATTCGCAGAGTCCTGAAGCATACTTTGCGCACACACCTGGCCTAAAGGTGGTTGTGCCTCGGGGACCAAACAAGGCTAAAGGATTGCTGTTGGCTTGTATCAAGGAAAAAGATCCTTGTATTGTTTTCGAGCCAAAGACGCTTTATCGTGCAGCGGTTGAGGAAGTTCCGGTGGCGGCGTTTGAATCTCCTATCGGCAAGGCCGATGTATTGAGAGTGGGAAACGACATGACCCTAATTGGTTGGGGGACGCAGATTCATGTGTTGAAGGAGGTAGCTGACATGGCAAAGCAACAGTACGGCGTCAACTGTGAAGTTATTGATCTGGTGTCGATTCTGCCGTGGGATAAGGAAACCGTGTGTAATGTGAGTATACAATTTAATTTATTTCTCGTGTTTTGGTATGACAATTCCGGAACATGCGGTGATATTGTCTGCCAAATCGACTACGGTGTTCGTTATATTTTGAATTTCGGAGCTTAGTCTGCTTAGTTCAAAACTAACACTGACCTTCCATTTTGCCTCACAGGTATCATATAGAATCTGCTGAAACGGAGTGGGATGGTCGTCTTTTAGTATATCCCGACACTGCTGATATTGATTGGCTAAACGAGATGCAGTTTCCAAGATGTTCTTCATTACATCTACCACACTTTGAAATTTGAATTGGTCCATAGAATCCTGAAAAAAAAACTTTGCTTTGATCTTTTAAAGGTAACTCTTAAATCAAAAGAACTTACCACCAAACAGTCTAGAATGGGAGGTTTTTTGGAGGAAGCTTGTGTAGTAGTTCCATAAGCTATAAGAATGAATACAATAGATAGTTTCTTCATAATTACTTATTGCTCAGTATGCTGGTTCAGTATATAGACGAAGTAATTTATAGTCGATCACAGTTGACTTATCAGCAAGGTCCCATTAGTGCTTCAAAGTAGATTGTCTGTTCGCGCTACTTTGTTCGAGTGGATGTACAAGAAATTTGACCCTCTCGCTTCGATACGGAACTATTACTAAAAGTTTGTTCAATTTCAGTCTGCGAAGAAAACCGGCCGCGTTCTGATAGCCCACGAAGCACCGCTGACCAGTGGGTTTGGGGCGGAACTGGCCGCCACCATCCAGGAGGAATGCTTTCTTCATCTGGAGGCACCGATTGCGCGCATCACCGGCTGGGATACCCCCTTCCCACATGTCTTCGAACCGTTCTACATCCCGGACAAGTTCCGATGTTTGGCTGGGATCAAGAAGCTGATCGACTATTGAAAAACCGCAGCATTTGTCTTCCGCCAGTGATAGAGTTTAATATGATAAATAGTGAAATTCCACTATAAATTGATAGCAACGCTCAATCTGAACAGATCGAAACATGATGCATTTATTAGCTTTAGAACAGCTTTTTTACAGATACTTTTATTCTGTGGTTATGTACCAGGTACTTGTTATCTCTCAGGGTGAAAGTGAAATGTGCCTTATTAAATACTTTGAACGTACTATATTCCGACGGTTATCTTCATTCGATCCGAAATGCTTGTCCTTGGAAGTAGCCTACGATTATATATGGATTATTCGATTATGGGTACACTCTTAGCTGAATCGGTAAAGGCGCAGCTACAAAGTAACATTTTTATATACATCAATTATCTTAAAACTAAGAACAATTATCTTAAGATTAAGCAATCTACAATGTAATACTAATATTAGTCAAAATTATTTAAATGAGTTTCATACACTTCATGTCACGTAGAGACAAAATCTCTCGAACATAAAACTCCCATCTGACTCCACATTCTCAGAGATTACTATCACTCAGCCCAAGACGGTATAAATGAGTGTTCAAAGAATAATTATTAAAAATGAGGCGGTAAATTACACGAATCTCGACCATACCCCTAAACCAAGATTTCTTAGGGATGAAAGAATATTGGAATTCTACACTTATGCTACCAGCTACGAATGACTGTTGACAAAAAATGAGCAGAAAATCATTGAAGGCGATTTGTCGGTCATAAACATTACCAATCCATAGTGCTCACCCTTGCAAGCCAGTTCGCTTTCTCATTGCCTGGAATCAAACAATGAGATGAGACCCACACCAAGGTGATGACAGCACTTAGACGCCCTTGTAATTTCATGGTTAGTGAGGCAATTATTTCTAGCGTAAAATGTACTGCAGCTTATTCAGCGACAACGGAACGGAACGAAAAGCTTGAAGTTTTCGAGTGGCGACTGCGGACACCTCTATCAATGCCCCGTCAATGAATAACGTTGTAGTGAAATCAGCTTGGCCAAACCTTGCAGAAAACCCACAAACGTGGAGTTTATCTGAAAGAACTTCAACTTCAACAAGGTACTGAATCAAAAGCTCCCTTCATATCAAAGAAAATAGAGGCCATTTGCTTTTTTTAAGCAGATGCCAACTAAATTTCTGTGGACAGTAACGCGAAAAGTCGTTCATTCCCTTGCGTCTACGGAAAGATTGTTCGTCTCAACTTACAGCTTTCGAATACAAGATACCATCGCGATGGGTCGATAGTATTTGAGTTACAAATGGCCGGATCCGTTCTCACCGGATGAAGATCATAATATTGTCAAAACGCCAGAAAACCATATCTCACAGAAGTACTTTGCAATTTGAAAACGTCGAAACGACTTGTTGAAAACACCGGTTCTCGAAACGACTCCCTCTCTAGTCATCAGGTACAACATTGAGCTTAAGAATCTGACTAAACGAGTTCAATATGCGCCTTTTTATGAGGTTCTTAAGCAAGTTAAACTTCAGCCCCTGGAGCCGTATTGCCTCTTTAAAGAAGTGCGAGGGAGAACTCAATTATTGAAAAGGGTTGGCTAATCTCATCTATCGAGTTCGTGGTTTCGCGAGGAACCATCCGTGTCGGCACGAAATGTGGACAAACTCTTCGCGCAAACTTTTAGACCCATTGTTCCGAGTACTCCTCGCTCTCGTTATTCGTAGCCCTGTTCTAAAGAGTGTTCATCGTGGTTTCACGCGGAAGCTCATCCACGAATTGTTGGCAGTATCCATGTTTCTTGGCCTTGATGAGTATTTTAAGTTCGCATTCGAGTGCCGTGTATTCTTCAAAGTGGTCAGGTGTTCCACGACTACGAGAAAGTTTAGACTATGAAGCATGAGGTTTCCTGCGGAACCACGTTCCTGAAAACAGTCGAGTTTGAGCTTGAAGCATGTTGTGCAAGCTCAGGTTAAAGAGTAAGTTATGTTTTTGCAGCCGTGAAAACCTCTGTGCCTTCGTTACGGCCAATCGAATTTATGGTTTAGATCATTGATGGATTTCGACGGGTTGAACCGGGTGGCAACCGAAATTTAAAGAGGCAAATGGTTACTTC
Organism: Aedes koreicus; assembly: GCA_024533555.2. NCBI lineage: Eukaryota > Metazoa > Arthropoda > Insecta > Diptera > Culicidae > Aedes > Aedes koreicus. The sequence goes on from JAHHFK020000510.1 coordinate 42,744, forward strand.
TAGATTGATAAGAACTGTCATATTGAAGTTGTCACATATATCAAGACAGACCGGTTGTCGTCGTACAGTTCTCCCCAACCTGTATCACGAGGGTTAAAATCAATCTCCCACAATCAACCGTGGAGCAGGAAGTACTGAACAAATATCTGAAAGATGTTTTCGGTTAACAAAGGTTCTAGGAGCAATATATACAGAAGAAATTCAACGGCTTTTACTTTTAATAACAACCTGACAGAGCGGGATATGACCCAGCCCGAGGCTGAAAATCTCGATAATCATGAAGCAAAATAAAAACAGCCTGACATGTGACAATTTCATCTCCTGAAATTTGAGTAAACTTATAGAAGGCCTTTTAGATCCGCAAAAGTTCTCCTTCTTCACCCGAGGGCCCCACTAAGATCGAACTAATATCATATCTTGTATTATGCCATAAGACATTGCTAAAGTAGCAATATTGCATTGATAATGCTACACTAAATCCTTAAAGCTAATCTAACGCTTCATTACTTGACAACTGTTGAATTAATGCGATCCCACATTAATGATGTTGATTTTGGGTTGAATAAGTGCAATAATATAATGCTTGTGGTTACTTGGGTACACAGAAAAAAATCTTGTAGTAGAAACTACCATTTTACCCGACTATGCCTATCTTTAAAACTACCATGAAATTTCAGTCAAATTTTACTTCAACATTTGTGTTATATTTGACAGACCTCATATTGATATCAACCGCACCATGGTTGATCTAAGCAGGCATGGTAAAATCAAACGCATTTATAGTCAGCTGAAAATTGTTGGTGTTTGCGCTTAATTTAACCCTCAAATGGTAGTTTCTTCTGCCGTTTTTTTTTTTGCGTGTAGGTACAGCAATTTTATGAACATAATAAATATTGTTTAAAAACAACAATTAAACCTTGGTAAAGATAAACAGATTAAATAAAGAAATTCAAAGCAAACCTGACATTAAATCATTAAAATCAATCAGAATTATTTTTAAAACAAATCCAATTTTATTTGGAGTCAAACCGTTTTTGTTTTGATGTAAAAAGAAGCACGTAATTGAAGTAAAAAAACAATATTTGATTCAAATAACGATGTGCTAGAATCAAATAAAAATATTTTTGAATCTACATCCAGTCGTATGGAAGCTAGATTGTTAAAACAAAAAAATGATTGCTTTGAAACTAATATCGTTAATATTTTATTCAAAGCAAATTGAAATTAGGCCCTGAGTCATTTTCTTTGAATTCAAAGTGATTTATTTTTGAAATAAATATCTTGTTTCAGCTTGTGAATCCAAAACCATCAACTTGCAACGTGCTGCATCTTTTTGCAGTAAATATTTAAAATCTTCATCAAAATCTTTGAAATCTTCTTTCTATCTACTCGGCGTGCGCACATCGCACAAAAGCAAAACAAAAAAATCCTGCATCTGAGATGGAATCACACCCTCGGAATAGTCGCAATTATCAGCTGAAATCATAAAACCAAACATTTTTTTTTACTCGAGAGGGGTTTTACCCTTCTTACACCAAAAGAAGGGTAATAAGATCGCTTGAAAACGCGAATTTTTATCAGAGGCCCAGAGGGCCGAGTGTCATATACCATCCGACTCAACTCGACGAACTGAGCACGTGTGTGTAGGGGGGGGGGGGGGTGTGTGTGTTTTGTGTGTGTGTGTGTGTGTGTGTGTGTGTGTGTGTGTGTGTGTGTGTGTGTGTGTGTGTGTGTGTGTGTGTGTGTGTGTGTGTGTGTGTGTGTGTGTGTGTGTGTGTGTTTCAAATAATGTCACATCGGTTTCTCAGCCGTTTGTGAACCGATTTCAGTTTTGTGCAAATGGCAGCTACAGCATTCCCATAGAACGCTATTTAATTTTTTTTCATTCGAACATTTCTTTACAAAAATATGAACGAAACAGTTTTGCCTCCGATTACATACTGAGCTATTTGTGTACCGATTTTAAAGCTTTACAATTTTCAAATAACTGGTCAAAATTTCATAATGATTAGATAATCCTTCATGGAGATATGACCAAAACAATACCTGAGGGCACTATTGTGAGATGAAAATATACTCGTTGCAGTTCAAAAACGGAAAACACAACTCACACTAATCGATCCTGCTTGCATTTTATAGTGGCACATCTGATGCGTGATATAGCACATAAAGCGACTCTATAGAATTAGAGCGGGTCGATTGGCACGAGTGGTCCAGTTTTATACTGCAACGAGTATGTTTGAAAATTAAACAAGGTCTCCATTTACTATAACTACACAATTTTCAACGAACAAGTACTGTACAAGATGCTTTGAATCCATATCAACAATCAAAATTGACGCTTAGGATTGTCTAATAATTCATTTTATGGACTGATTATATGAAATTTCTAATATTTATGTAATTTCCCCTTTTCTACAACTAACATAAACAGGTCGTTAAAGACTACTAATGGCAATATTTTAATCACATCGTTGAACAATACGTTCAGGATTGACAAATAGCTCAATTTATCAACTGAATGTATGACATATCGAATATTCCTGGATCTTCTTGGAATTTCTGATGAAAATATGTGTCTAGTACAATATTGTCCACATTTGAGTTCGTAATTCTGGTGAAGTGTAAGAAGGGTTCACCCAAGTAACCACGAGGCTATAATAGCATGCATATATAGGGCATATGCATTACGTCTAGTGCATCATTGAAGTTGGATTAAAGCTGAAAAGGGCCCCACTAAGATTGAACTAATGAAATATCTTTTGTAATGCCATAAGACATTGCTAAAGTAGTATTATTGCATTGATAATGTATCATTGCATTGGTAATGTATCATTATATTCTTAAAGCTAATCTAACGCTTCATTACCTGACAACTGTTGAATTGATACGATCCCGCATTAATGATGTTGATTTTGTGTTGAACAAGAGCAATAATATAAAGCTTGTGGTTACTTGAGCAGTCTCACCATCGGTGGATTGATTCGTGTTTTTTTTTATTCTAGATAGATTATGACTTAAACAAAATTCCGCGTCAAAAATGGTCTTAAAATGATTTCTTCTTCATGTCCGTAGTCTATCTAGAGTAGTTTTTCAGGTCCTTAAAAATAAATGCTGGGTGAAGAAAATCGGTTTACTACGTTTTTCGCAATCACTTACGGCAATTTGAAAAATATGGTTTCGAGAAAACGCCGTTTAAAGATTGTGGTCACCACTTCCAAGTGGCATGCGCCGACCACATTCCAAATTTTACAAATAAATGTTTTAAAGCATAAACCTATCGATTAGGACAATAAAATGGATTATCCACGTCTTCGGGTACTTTCCTTCCTAACAATAGTATTGGTGCAGCATGTATTTAATAACTATCATCTGGATGATATTGTAGTACATAGAATATTTGTGAAGGAAATGTTAAGATGCATTGTAAGATTTTAAGAGTATTTAATTACCTCTAAATTAGGGTATAATCATTCGATATGAGTATATTCCACTTAGCGTGAAACGAAATAAAAGTTGTAGTAAGCTATGCAAAAATCTGTGCTGATTCAGCTCATTCTTGTAACGATCTTTGTCAGTAACGGACCAGCAGCAGCAGCAGCAACAGTGAATCGACATTATCGAGGCTGGAAACTTCGATCAGGTCACGACAGATATTGTCGACTTTGACTTTGGAAATGAGAAACAAATGAGCTGAGCTGCCTTTCAGATCCAGAATCGTCATATTCATTCTCCTTAGCCTTGGACTTTGCAGCAGCAGGTTTGGTTCTTAAAATTTCAGCAAAAAATATGGCTGCATTATGGGCAAGGATGGTTCCAATCGTATCATAAATCACTCGTTGCACGCTCTTCTTTGATACAATAGACGCACACAATGAGAAGTTCTGCTTAACCTCTCAAACTAAAAACGGATGGGCCAAAAGAAACATTGAATGAACATAGCATGAACTTCGTCGCCTGTGAATTGTATGCGTGTTCATCACTGCTTGCTTGAACAACTTATTGATTCGTTCGTTGGCTTCTGTTGGTGATTCATTTTCGTTTCCTGATTCGATTGTGTGCTAGTGCTCGAAGCTTCCGATCGGATCACTTGGTGATTGTGTGGTGCCGCGTTCAAAGCAAAAAAGAATCGGAAGCCGAAAAGCACAGTGGAGCCAGTAAATACAGCGGGAAAAACAGAAAATATGTAGCAACTAAATACCAAATGTTAATATGAAGTTGCATGTGTTCCTTTAGGCCAATATTTTCGGTTTTGGTAGATACTGATGATGGCACAGGTTACTTAGTTGGTAATGGTACGGCATTACCAACTCGGATGCAGTGGATTCCCTGTCCGGTACAGAAGGTTTTTCAGGTGTCATAAAACAAAACATGTATGCATTCTTGTTGAAATACGAATGCTTGTTCAACGAACGATAATCGATGATATGAATATTTAACCCTCGTCAATCGAAATCTCGATAACGATTCTTCTTGCATTTTATATGATATAAAATTCATAAGGTGTGCATAACACATTGTGTCAATAGTCCTGAAAAAAAATTGAATTGTCACGATTTATCGGATACGTGTGACAGGAAAATTATTTAAAAAAATCTAATTGAGTAGGCTGATTTTTCCCAGACCGAACATACTTAACAAACCTTCCAACACTGTCATTCGAACTAAAAGACGAGAAATGATTCTGTTCAATTGAATGCTATGATCTCTCGTCTCCGAACATTATCACCAGGCGATCCTTCTGGGTCGTATTTTCATAGCCACTCAATCAACGAAGAGTGAATCACAAGTAGGCAGAGCTGTTGTCCATTCGGCTTGCGTGGTGGAATGAAGTAATCTACAAAAGTCTAATCTTGTTCACTCACTGAGTTCCTGCGTATGATGCCTTTACCAATACATTTATCGATGTGGTTGTTTCAAGCACGGATACGAATAAATAATTTTCGCCGATTTTTTCGGCAGTCACCAACACTGATTATGGGAAGCCACGGGTTTTTTTTGTTGATATTGGCTGAGCTGTTTTTGTAACGAAGAATCTTAATTCTCATATCATTTTCGTATTGATCCAGTTTCAATCTTCAACATTCATACATTATTATATAATCACTGCGAAACAAACTGATTGAGGATTAATGTAAGAAGCGTAACTTGTAATATGTACCATTACTTGTTCAATAAAATAATTTCATTATTCAAATATTAAATATACTTTCAAACGTTTTTTTTTCTCTCGCAATAATCATTTCGAAAAACATTAACAGACCCCTTGAGGGATATGATGTTTAAACTTCAATTTCAATTTGACATTGAATTTTGACATATGAGTGCATTTTAGTTGGGGCATGGCCCTCAACTAACGAGCACCTAACGACGAAATCCTTACTGATGTTCGATAATTCAATTTTTTGTTAATTGGTTAATTGGTTAATTGGTTATTTTATTCAGTACGATAATCCTGTTAGTTTAACACTTTGTATCACTTTGTATTTTTGTTCGGTTATATCTAGGGTTTTTTTTTTTTCATTAGGGCGAATCTACAATTGAGAGATTCTCTCCGGACTCGCTCTCCCTCATTCATAAACCAATCACCTTTACGTTTTTCATTCTACTATTTGTAGAGTATGCTAGCCAGCACTGTTGTGTTTCGATCTGTACTAAAGAATCCCTCGAAAGTTTTATAATGGCGCTGTAATGAATGAAAGAGGGCGAGCCCGGAGAGAATCTTTTAATTATAGATTCGTCTTAATGAAAATTATTGGGGAGGATTTCCCCCCTTTAGTTAGTTTTGAACCATTTTAGATTTTACCAATGACCGTGTTTTGATCAAAATGCCGCTTGAAATTCATTCTCTTTCCAGGATTTTCCGTCCACAATATTCACTCGCACCCCTGCGAAGTGACAGTTCGGCACAATGTTGGAAAGAGCGCACCTCATACTATAATCGCTCTTTCTCGTTCGCGCATACTTCCACGATGGCAAAAAGAGCCGTGCGGTTTCTGCCTTTTTCGCGGTGACGGTCGGCTCATTCACTACTTGGGAGTCGGTACGTTCTGTTGTGTTTAGTGCATTTTTCTCTGCTTCTCTACTCCGCCGAGGTGGCACTTTTTCCAATCAAGAGTGTGGTGTGCTTTTCTGAAAATTGGTTAAAAATTCCGATTTTTCTCCGTTGCCGGTGGCTGGTTCCGACAGAAGGATGATCGGTGTCGCGGCGCGTATCCGCTGGTGTTCATATCGGATGCGTCAGTTCCGGGTTCGTGTCGGAAAAGTGCTTTTTTGGTACCGGGAAAGTAGGATAAATCCGGAAAACCATATTGCAGTGATAAATGGTCGTCAAGACGAGAACAAGAGGCACGGTGTGGTAGTGAGGTGGCGGTTCTCGTCGCCGTCGATCCCGTTTGCCAGGCAGGCAGGCAGGTACGGGTGGACTCGAACGTAGATTGGCACGGCTGGCGCAGGGATGGGCGGAAGAAGAAGAAGAAGAAAGTGTTCTCTTGCTCATTCGATGGTCGTCGTCAGCATCAGGGCGGCTCTTTTCGTTCGGTGTTGGTCATTTTTTTTTTGCTGGTGGAACCAGTAGGAAGTGTTGCCAGGTAGTTGGGTGGGTTGAGCTCTGTTGCCTTTTAACGTCGATTTAATTGGTTATGATTTGTAACAGGCAAGAAATCATTTGAAAGAAGTACTAATATTTTGTTCGATACTTGAAAATCACCGAAGAATCCGTCTGATGCAATTAAATACTGTCGGTTACATTAACATTAACGAAATTACGCAGGTTAAAGAACTGCCTTGTCATGTTAAATTGCAAATGTTATTCGAGCATTTGAAAGGTAATTTGATTTTCATTCTAGTTTGTCGAATTTAATTTTAATCTGTCTATAGTTGGTTAAGTAGTTCTCTTTATTTTAAAATGATGCTTTTCTTCCATGATAGCAATTTATAGGGGAAATCCCAGCTTAAGCTTGGGAATAATTTCAAGAAATTTGTGGTACTTCTTGTAAAGGAGATAAGAAATTCACAGAACGTTGTTCTGGCTTAAATAACAAGCAAATGTATGGCAGCACTTCTGGAGCTGGGGAATGCGTTAACCATTCCGTCGAAGGAATGACCGAGCGGAGAAGAAAAGTATTCGCCACATAGCGATTTCGTTCGTTGCTGGCCGTGTCCGTCTCCTACTAACTACACGACCCAGCTGTGTGAGTGTGTCGGTTCATTAGTATCCTCCTTCATTGAGGTCGGTGTTGGTGCCACACACGCGGTTCGCGATTCGGATTGTCACGAAGAAACAGAAAAATAACACACTGCAATTCTCTGCAGTTACTGTGATTAGTATTTTAATAGTCGGGTAATCGTGAAGAAAAACGTGCTTTTCTTTTTACTGCGTACGATTTCTGGGTAAATGGAGAAAAATCGGAATTTGTCATCGGGAAAGTGATGGGTTGTGACGTGATCCTTCTGATGACATTTTTGTGACCACCTTGATTGAAGCGCTTTTCACCGTTTAAGCGAGAGAAAGCTTAAAAAGAGATCAAGCAAAAGAAGAATATTACCTATTTTGTTTTTTATTTCGTTGTTTCCTTTCCTTTCCGGTCACTGCACTCTGGAATTTATTTTCGGCTCTACTGGACCTGTGCTGACGCGTAATTTATATTTCTACCGACAGAAAACGGCAAGCCAAGTGCATTCAAGCTGGAGTCTCAAACGAGGACAAATCTCTAGAACCGGATCTTTGGCATATACAGTACAGTAAGTATACATTTTTTTAATTTTTTTTTGTATGAATTCGTGGTGCTGGACAAAACCATCCGATACTTATATTGGTTTGCGTGGGCGAGTCTTGAATCTCTAGAAGTCATTGTTGACAAACGCGCTATCGTTCCTGTTCTAACAAACTGCCAGTGACGTGTCGGGTTATCCTTGACATCTCGACGACACAGTAGAAAGTGAATGGAGTGATTTAATCATTATCTCCGGGGAGCGGTGTTGTTGACGTACAAACAAGAGTACCATTATCAATGAGTAATTCACTGGTTCAAGAAGGCAACACTGGAAAGCGTAGCTGCAAATCAAAAGTCGTATCGCATCGAAAAAAAATATAGCTAAAATTGTCGACGTGGGATCTTGTGGCTTCTACCGCCGTGCGTGCTTTACAACTACCGGACTTGCGAGCCGTATATATTTATAACCGCAAATGACCGGTTTCCTCCGTCTGTTTCAAATGTAGTGACATAGACTTGTGCATAGGTGGTTAACAATTACACGCTCGAATATGTCTCAGTCAAAACTTCATTTGAAAGTTGGTCTGTTTAGTATCCAGAAAAGTCATAACAAGGTTGAAAGAGAAGATCACATTCGTCGCCTTGCGCTTACTTCATTCTAGAGCCAGTCGAGGTAAAAGACCTCCCCTGTAACGCATACACTCACATTAACTAGTCGCGCAATAAAATGTAGGTACAGGCATTAATTCCACCGTCCAAGTCTCCCTAAAGGTTCGGCTTTGAACCTAGGAATGGCAGTGTAATTGAACCTCCATTAACCAGAGACAGTTTTCATTAAGCAAGGTCCTCATTAACCTCTTGCCATTCAGCAAAAGAAAACGAACCGATAGTGACACGTCGAAAGTGATTACGTGATGTTTTTGTTGTTTTTTCCTTTTCCTGCGCCTAGCAGCGCGCGCTACACTTGTATCGATTGCCGTTGTACACACTCACTCACTCACTCACTCACTCAAATACATTCCCTATGACTTACCTACAAAGAATGTGTGCGTTCTGAAACCGCAATCGGGCGAAGGAATCAGGTTAGCGACATGGAATGGTAAATCAAAACAGAAAACCCCCAGGAACCGTTATGTGTTCACCAACCGCGACTCAGGACCTGGAACTTTGGCAGGCAACATTCTGTCTTCTCCTTCGACGTGTCGGACGAGTTTTAAATGATGGACGTTTGCGGTTAACAGTGTAAGCTTATCAGCCACGAAACGCATATTATCGGTGCGGTATCAGTTTGGTATGGTAGCAACAACACACAGCGGCATGTACTATTGCTGGTCATTGCTGGTGCTTTATTATACAATGTAAGTCGACTGCTGCTCATTATCTGCTTGCGGTGCTGCTACATGATGATGGCGTATTTGGGCTACACACGACGATCATTCACTGTTATTGGAAATTATTGGTTGACAAATAAAAGCTTGGCATTGGCACGGGCTCTGAGTTTAACCGATAGCGATGGATGGCGGACCGGGAACATGTGCTGTAGCTGTGAAATTCCGCACAACGAGGCGATGTGGTAGAGAATCATCGGAATTAATATTGATTAAGCCATCTGGGGCTACCGGTGAATGTTCGGGGAAAGTTTGCCGACGTCGTTGGTTCAGGTGCTCTGCTATTGTTTGTTGGTCGATCAAGATCCTATTACCTGTGAAAGTTCATCTATATTAGAATTGACTTAGCCGCAGTAAAAACATTGCCCAAATTGGGGATTTACAGAAACTTAGCTGACAAACAAAAGGTTCATCAGGTTTTGAATATTTTGCATATTGGCATATTGAATGTATTAATCACTGAGTAAGGCAACTATGACAAAACTTGCTTGAAAATGCTAAAAAGAAAAATCAACGTTTCTAAGCTAAAAAACATGGTACATATTTTGTAATGGAAGAAATGTGATAGAACAAATATGAAGATTGACTGTTTTAAGAAACTTCGAAATTCACGCTGATGTTTTACTAATACGCCGAAAGTAGGAATTAGAACTGAACATTTAAGAAAGTCATGCCTTCATCGTCATGATTCATCGACTTTCTCTGGCTAAACCATTGAATATGCGGCTCTGTTATCAGCTCCAGCAGGGAACGTTCGAGTTGGTGGTGGTGAGAAGTCACGCGGAAAGGAGAACTATACGACATGGGCGTTTGCGATGCGGATGATTTTGATCCGCGAAGGATTTTGTGGAGCCGTAAGTGCCGAATCCGAAGAAGCCCAAGCAGCAGTCTCGGAAGATTGGGAGCAACGTGCGTTGGCTACTATCTGTTTAAGTCTAGAGAGTTACCACTATAGTTTGATGCTAGATGCGACCCATGCGCGAGTTGCCTGGAGGAAACTTGAATCGGCATTTGAAGACTGCGGTTTGAATCGGAAAAATAGGTTGTTAAAAATTCATATCGATAAGTCTAGTCAACAGTCCAAGTGTCGAAGCCTACGGTGATGAGCTGATAAGCACAAGCCATAAGTTAGCTTCGCTGTAATGCTGCTAATGGGTTTGCCGGAACATTATTTATCATTGCGCTAACGGCGGATGCAGTAAAATCCAAAATTCAGCAAGACGTGAAGATCGAGCGCAACCAGTTGCAACGACAAAGCGGCTTTGTATAGCATGTAAGGCATGTTCCTAGAAGGTACAAGTCAACGACGGTGTAACCGAAGCTGAGTTTTGCTGTCAAGTGCCTGGAGAAGCAACAGTAGTCGAAGCCAAGCAAACACAAGGATCTCTGTTCGAATGGTATTTTGATTCGGGTGCCACTTGCCACATGGAAATTTGTCGATGCAGTGAAGATGGATCACAACGTTGTAACGGCAAACAATACCAGCATGCAGGCAGTGGCGAAGGGATCCGTCAGCGCAGTACTGAAGATCCCGGATCTAGTTACCTACTTATTACCCTTGAGTACCATCTGCAAGAAGGGAAAGCCCGTTATTCTCAACAAAGACAAATGCGAAGTTTGGGATAAGGGTAGCGATCTTGTTGTCACCGGCGTCGAGGAAGGCCGGAGAAGTCGTTTTTGGTAAACGGCATAGAGCGTTGGAATTGACGTCTGGAGCATCTTCATGAATATAGTCTGAAGAAGCTGAAACGAATCGCAAACGGAACCGATTTTCAAGATGGACCCTTTAGTGAATTGCCTGTCTGGAAGGCAAACATGCGAGGCGTTCGTTTCCAAGCAGCGAGTCAAGAGCTGCAGTACTGTTAGAGTTGGTACACACTTAGAAAATTTTACAGTATTCGGTAATTTTTTACCGAACTTTCAACAACTGAACGTTCGGTAATCCGATTAAATGGGTTTCGGTAAAATTTGACAAGCTTCAGTAATTTTTAACCGGAATACTGTAAAATTTCACCGAAATCCGGTAAATCGGATTACCGAACGTTCAGCTGTTGAAAGTTCGGTACAAAATTACCGAATACTGTAAAATTTTCTAAGTGTGTACACTCCCTCTGCGGTCCAGTAGAAGTTCCACCAATCGGTGAAAGCCGTCATTTTATGACGGTTTTGGACGACGCGAGCGGGCGAGTGGTAGTTTATTTTTTGAAGAACGAAAATCGAGCTCTCGACACATTCGAATCATTCAAGGCCAAAGCGGAGAGACAAACGGAGCTAAAAAGTCATGCATTATGACAACGGAAAGGAGTACGTGGATGCAGAATTCTGGAAGCTGTCGGAGTCGAATGAAATCCGGCATCAAATAACGTGCACCTACATGCCTCAGCAAAACGGAGTGGCAGAGAGGATGAACTGCACGCTGGTTGAACAGGCGTAGTGCAAGCTCAACGATGCGAAGCTGGATAAGGAGTTTTGGGCAGAAGCTATTTCGACCGTTGCCCACGTGTTGAATCGATGTCCTTCACGATCCCTGAAAGACAAAACGCCAGAAGAGGCGTGGTTCGGGGAGAAGTCGTATCTAGGGAATCTCAAGATTTTCGGCTCGAGTGTGACGACCTAGTACTGCAAACGAAAGCGAAGAAGTTCAATCCTAAATCCGAAAAGGCATTTTTGTTGGTTATTGTGAAGACACGAAAGGTCATCGGGTTCGTGATCCAGTGAACGACCGTTTCCATATTAGCCGAGATCTTTGTAGAAGAAGATGTCGTTATCCGTGCGATTGAACGAGTGGAGCCGGTGTAATTCACGGAACTTTGCTAGGACGAATCATTCTTGATCATGTTGTGTTCGGTGAAATCAAGCCGGACACTTCACCATCTACGCGGGGGGGGGTAGTTTGGTTGGTTCAAATTGAAAATGGCGTGCCTGACAATCCTGGTGATACTGTTAAAACATCGACAGTTCGTTCAGTGGAGTAGTCGATTGCGCTGATGGTACTTTGGTTGATCCAATAAATTATGAGGAGGTTCTACAGCGACGTGGGAGGGGGGGGGGACGTTTGTAGTTGGGGGCTGGGGGTGGGGTGGGGGGGGGGGGCACTTGGGGGGGGGAGGGTGGGGGGGGAATTATCGGCGGAGACGCGCTGGTGGGATGGGGGCTAGGGTTGTGGGTGGGGGGGAGAATTTATTTGTTTATTATTTATTTACAACACAACATCTTCGACAAGGACATCGCACAGACTGATCACAAAAATGTTTTAATTCTATTCTTATATACTAATTTACTTATGTTTAAGTCAAATTGAACAACCTACAACATGAATCTAACGGGTTATTTCGTCCATAAAGAGTACGTGGCCAGAAATCCACAACAGTTGACGATTCCGGAGCTGACGAACTGGTGCATGTAACCGAACATTCTCAAGAATGCTGCTACAATCGATGTTGCACATGACCACGTCGAAGACAAACAGCCGTTGAAGCATCACTCGGCGACTCGATAACGGCTGAATATTTAGCAGCGCACATCGATCTTCATATGGCGGCAGATTGATAGGATCGTTCCAGGGAAGGCGGCGTAGAGCGTATCGAATGAACCGCTTCTGGACTTTTTCGATGCGTGCAATATGAACGGCGTGGTACGGAGCCCAGATTTGCACTCCGTATTTCAGCACGCTACGAACTAAAGCATAATACAGCGACTTAAGTGCATGCACATCATCGAAGTGGGCGGTGTTACGCTTTAAGAAACCGAGCATTGCGTTTGCTTTCGCGGTTGTTGCGGAGATGTGCTCGTTGAAACGAAGCTTCCGATCAAGTTTGACTCCTAGGTCGTTGATCGACGTGACCCTCTCCAGTGATATGTCGTTTAAGCCGTAGTCGAACGTGACAGTGGAATGACAACGAGCGAAAGTTATCACTCTGCACTTAGCCGTATTCATCTGCATTCCGTTTAAATCACACCATCTAGACACATGTTCTAAATCGGCTTGTAAAGCACAGCAATCTACAAGCGATTTAATTACACGGAACAGCTTCAAGTCATCCGCATAGAGCAATTTACCGGAGTTGAGACCTTCGCACAGATCGTTGATGAAGAGGATGAATATAAGAGGGCCAAGGTGGCTGCCCTGTGGTACACCGGAGGGAATATCAAATAAGTCCGATCTAGCGTCGTGCACCTTGACAAAAGCTTTACGTGAAGACAAATACGATTGAAGCCACTGAATAATCCAAGTGGGCAATCCAAGGCGGTTCAGTTTTTCAATGGCCAGTTGATGAGGTACCTTGTCGAACGCTTTTGAAAAGTCAATGTAAATGGCGTCGACCTGGCATCGCTTCTCGAGCTCGTTGATCACAGTACCGGTGTAAGTCATGAGGTTCGATGTCGTTGACCGCTTTTTGACGAAGCCATGTTGATGCTCAGAGATCACTGACTGCACAACAGGGTACATCGCGTCATGTAACAGCTTCTCGAAAACTTTCGCAAGGCAGTTGAGGATTGATATCGGTCGGTAGTTCTCAACGCTGTGTGTTTTTCCAGCCTTGTGGATAGGAGTGATTGATGCCAGCTTCCAAGCGGCAGGAAACACTCCTTCGGTCAAGGATCGATTGAAGATCGTAGCGATGGGACAAGACAGCGACTGAGCACACTGTTTGACGAAGACAGGTGGAATGTGATCAGGGCCGGGGCCTTTCGATGCATCGACTGCGCTGAGAGCATCGCGAATATCGTCATTATTGAAAGTGACCAAAGGAAGATGAAGATTATACAACGGAAGCCCTTCCAAGTAATGCTGCGCCAGCCGAGGTGAGTTGTCGTCGTGTACGGAACGGAAAAACTCAGCAAAAGATTTGCGGTAGGGACCGGTGAGCAAGAACTACGAGATTGGTACGTAACCTCAACGGGAACCCTGGTCGAGCTCTTTCGTTTGTTGATATAGGCCCAGAAAGATGAAGGGTCTTGTCGGAAATTCATTTGGATACGATCAATATACTCACGGAAACGATCATCTTGCAGTCGGCGATACTCTTCTTCAGCAAACTTCAGAGCTCTCGTGTTCGTGGTAGTTTTGTTGCGAAAGAAACGTTTCCTGAGCTTTCGTAAGCGATTACGACGGTTACGGAGTTGTGGTGTCCACCAAGATTGGTTAAACTGCCTTGTAGGCCGGTAAGTTCTAACGGGAACAGTTTCACGGATGATTCGATCAATAGTGCCGTAGAAAGCCGTCACGGAAACATCAAGAGAACCATGGTTCAACAGCTCATTCCAGTCCTGGGAAGCGATTCTCGCATTTACGGCTTCATAATCACAGCGGGTGAAATCATAGTGTCGTGTCGTGATGTCTGCTTGGTATCCCTCCACGGGAAGGCGGGCGTCCACAGTTACAATAACCGGCTTATGATGAGCGTCAATTTTTAATAGAGCAGATGGCGACTCGAAGAGATCTATGATACATGGATCACTTACGAACACCAAGTCAAGTAGCTTACCGTTCGCGTTCAGAAGATCATTTACTTGATGGAAACCAGCTGACAACAAAGACTCGACTAAGGCAAGTTCCTGTTCAGTTGACGCGTTAATTGGCAAGTATCCCAGAAACTGTTCATCAAACTGCCAGATTAAATTCGGCAGATTGTAGTCTCCAAGGCAGACGATAACATCACGGGAATCGGCAAGACGTTGAATTTGGTTAACTGATTCCACGTGCCTCGTGTAATTCTCCGGGCTACTGTTTGGCCGAATGTAAATGCAGCAGACATAAAGGGAAAACTGCGGTAGAACAATCCGAACGGCAGTTTATTCCAGGCTATCACTATCCACAAGATTCACAGCTTTGCAATCAAGCTCTGATATAACTGCAATTAGCACACCACCTCCTCTTCGCAGACTGCTGGTAGAAGCATTGCGGTCGCATCGATAAATTACATAATTACACGCCAACTCAGCGGAAGCAATTTCGGTGTGAAGCCATGTTTCCGTTAAAACGACAATATCGAAATCGCTGGCCAGCAGAGAATGCAACAAAGTGTTGGTTTTCGTTCCGTTGTCTTCGTATCGCGTTAGGCTGCATGACCTCAACTCATACTATAAGTTTGGAGGTATTAGCAGGAGTTCTTTCTTTATCAAATCGTTTTGTGGAGCTATCGTTCCGGTTCCTCATCCGCTGTGAGGTGCTAAATCCATTGGTAATTGAAAATTTTTGAAAAGCTAATTGAACGATATCCTCAAACTAGGTTCCCCGACACTGTACCATTGGAACATGACTCTGGAGGTGAGCCCTTCTCCTAATGTTGCTAATCGTGATTACTCCCAAGACTTCTCTAGTTCTACTGTAGTTTTTGATTTGACCATGAAGCAAGAAGCTCGTGGAATACCAGATCCACTCCATTCGGAGTACATTCCATCAATTTTTGCAAGCAAGTTTGGCCATATCAGAAGTGACAGAAAGTTTTACACCGACGGGTCAAAAACAAATGATTCCACTGGATTTGGTGTTTTTAACGAAATTCATAGCGCTTCATTCAAACTCCCAAAACATTGCTCCGTATACGTCGCAGAATTGGCGGCTATACACTATGCATTAGAGCGAATTGACTCTCTTCTTTCTGATCAATTTTTCATTTTTACGGATAGTCTCAGCTCACTTCAGGCTATTCGTTCAATGAGACCGGCAAGGCTTTTGAGTGCCGTATCAAACAATTCCTATTCCATCACCTTGGTTTGGGTCCCTTCTCATTGCTCCATTCCGGGTATGTGAAAGCGGACTCACTTGCCAAGGGGGGCGCTATGGCAGGCGATATTTATGATCGACAAATCGCCTTCAACGATTTTTTTGCTATTTTCCGTCAACAGGCCTTGATCAGCTGGCAACAAAAATGGGATGCAGGGATTTGGGCAGATGGTTACATTCCATTCTCCCACAGGTATCGATAAAATCGTGGTTCAGAGGCTTGGATATTAGCCGGGATTTTATCAAGGTAATGTGTCGTCTAATGTCCAATCACTACTCGTTAGGCTCTCATTTCTATCGAATAGGGCTCTCAGACACCAATCAATGCGGCTGTGGTGCCGGTTAGCAGGACATCAACCACGTTGTCTGGCATTGCCTCGATTACAAAATTGCCAGATCTGATCTTTGCGTATCCCTACGGGCCCAAGGGAACCCAGAGAAGGAAGATATCAGAGATGTGCTGGGTAAGCTGGGCTTGGACTATATGGGGCTAATTTACAAGTTCTTGAAACAAATAGATGTATTCGTTTGATCCTCTCTTAGCTGTCGCTTTAACATGTCCACCTCGTCCTCTCCCCCGTAATACCGCTTCTATTGTATCGTTACAGTTTAACGCAATGCAATATCTACGCCAGACCTACAGCAACAATATAGCATCGCCAATCTGCTGATGAAAGCCAACGTTAAGATTCCTACTTCCCCCTTCCTACCCAAATCATTGTAATCCCTAACCTCGACCAAGCCGCGAGTTTTTCGGCTTTCCAAAAATAACCTAGTTAGTAAGTTATTATCGTTGTAAAAATGAAAAAGAACTCGGCTCCGGTATGCCTTATAAATAAACAATTAAGTTTGGAAAAAAAACTCCGAACGATGCTTCGATCGAACAGATTTCGCTGCACTACAAAGTTCACCATCTACAAAACATTGATTCGATCGGTAGCCTTCCCTAATAAATTTCGTTTGGTTATTTTTCTTAACGACCTATTTGGGGTATCATCCAAACCATTAAACAAATGGTTTAAGGTAATTTTTTATCAGGGTTTTACGATCACGATTCATGGACTATGCTCCCGGAGGACCACCACGACCATGGTGTCTTCGAACGAAAGGAGCTGCTTATGATCTACGGTGGAGTGAAGTTGAAAGACGGAACTTTGAGAAGGCGAATAAAGGACAAATTGCAGGAGTTTTTTTCCCTTTGTTCGGGACATACACCACTGCGACCAGTAATTTGATCTATTGTAGTATATCCCGTATCCTTTGTTTAGTGCATGTCGAGTTACTTCATCACACACTTAGAAAATTTTACAGTACTCGGTAATTTTTTACCGAAATTTCAACAGCTGACCGTTTGGTTATCCGATTTTCCGGATTTCGGTGAAATTTTACAGTATTCCGGTAAAAAAAAATACCGGAACTTGTCAAATTTTACCGAAATTCGTTAAGGATAGAGTAGTGGAAAAAATGGTGAAATGTGGGTGTTGGTGTTGGTTTGGGGTTAGGGGTGAGGGTGGAAAAAAAAAAAAGAAAGGAAAAAAGGAATAAAAACTGTTTTATGATCCACTTTTTACGAAAACTGAGTAACTTTTCCGTGAGAAAAAAAGGACAGTAACACAAATGAAAGAAAGGGTGTTTTGAGAGTGTAGGGTTCGGTGGTAGATCTGATACCCCGTAACGCACCACGAAAAGGTGATCTACCAGCGTTACGGGTAATTGCAGGAGTTATGAGAACCTCCCATCGTTCACATCGTATAAACAGGTCAGCTATCGTTGGTTGGGCACGACGTCGTAAGGGGCTATTCATAAACCTCGTAGACTTTTCTGGGGTGAGGGAGGGGGAGGTTGACCAAAGTCTACGCTCCGTACAAAATTTCAAAAAAAAATGTATAGAAAAAAGTCTAAGAGGGGGGAGGGTTTTTTTCAAAACTGAGTCTACGTGGTTTATGAACAGGCCCTAAGTGTCGGACGAAAGCCCGGTGAAAATGGTTCTCGAGAACGGAGAAAAGACTCGCTACAAACCAGCATCATGCTGGAGGTGGCTGGTTTCGATTCCCGGTCTGGTCTAGGAATTTTTCGTTAAGAAGAATTTCTCGAATCCCTGGGCATAGGGTATGATGATGGTACTTACCTTACCAATCAGACTAAGGCCGGCGTGGCCTCTGCTGTACACAGAAGTTGTTTCCATTGTAATCGGTCCATGGCTGTACCTCGCCAGCCTCACTGTCTACGGAGGGTCCGCAGGTCACCTTCTACTTGATCGATCCACCTTGCCCGTTGCGCGCCACTTTTTCTTGTACCTGTCGGTTCGTTTTCGAGAACCATTTTCACAGGGCTGTCGTCCGACATTCTTACGACATGCCCAGCCCATCGTAGTCGACCGATTTTTGCGATGTGTACGATGGGAGGTTCTCCCAGCAACTGGTGCAATTCGTGCTTCATTCGTCTCCTCCACGTTCCGTTTTCCATCTGCACTCCACCGTAGATCGTACGCAGCACCTTTTCGTTCAAAGACTCCAAGGGCGCGGCGCGTTGGTCAGCACACTAGCAATGTCCATGTTTCGTCGCCGTAGAGAACTACCGGTCTAATTAATGTCTTGTAGATGGTCAACTTTGTGGTTCGGCGAACTTTGTTCGATCTTAGCGTGCTTCAGAGTCCAAAGTAGGCACGATTGCCAGCCATAATGCGCCTTTGATGATGGTACTTGCCACAAAACCATACTAATGCAAAAATTGTACCTGGCATCGAAACAACCCAATTAACAACTGTTGATGTGCATTTAGAAAATTACGACATGGAGTTTTCATAAGGGCCAATGTCGCAAACGTAAACAATGGCCTCTTCCGCAAATTTCTTGAAAATGCAAACTCGCTCAAGTAAACTATCACTTCTATTGTAAAAGAGAACTCCCCTTCTGTACAATCATTGTGGTATTTCACTATGATTATTTTAGAATTCTCGAGAAATTTGCGGAAGAAGCCATTGTTTACGTTTGCGACATTGGCCCTTATGAAAACTCCATGTCCATTAAGTTGAATCTCGGTTGAAAGCAAGCACTCTGAGAAAAATTTCATCGTTGTACCGACAGTTAAATCATGGTCAGGATGACTATCGCATATAATGGTTTCAATAGCCATGAAAATGGTCGAATTCACCACGTTCATGGCATTTTTGACTATGATCATGGTAACAAGGACTATTCCGACATTATGGCAAATGTTGCATCAACTATTTTTAATGGTAGTTTTGACCATGATCATAGTCGGTTCAAAATCACTATACTGCAATAGTCATCCTAACCCCCAATAATGGTAAAATTGACCATCAAATTCCTCTCTGTGCAGTAATCTTAAAACGCAAAGAAAGAAGAAGAAGAAGACACTGCTGTAAAACACTACTTAATTTTAGCTATTCCGTCGACTGTGCTTGCTTATATCTAAAGCTCGTAAAAGCTTCACTTTCGAAAAAGTTTCAAAGCTTCTAATTTCTCGAGCTATTCTTCGCACATAATCAAACTTTCTGTCTCGAATGCGATGTTTGAATTCACGGTCTGAAGCCAAAATATCTACATAGAGGGACAAATGTTGTCACAAAATATGTGTATAGGTTCACCGATTAAAGTGAACGTCACAGTTGCGCTTGTAGCACAGGGGATTTTTGGAAATGTGTAGAAATTTTTCTTATGTAGTACTGCAGTGTCACGCACACAGTCGCGTCTTTTGGAGAACCTCGTCAATGCAATATTTTAATTCTCTAGCGCCTTGTTTTATCTATAATTGTATTCAGACCGTCACAAGACTTGTCATCGTTCGCTTGCGCTTTTCCGTGTCGGGAAATTTTTACTGCTGAAAAATATTTAAAATTTTCTTCGTGTGCGCCAAATAACCTGCGTGTCTCGCGTCGCGTCCTCGGTGTTTCACGATTCTCGCGAAAGTGGAGTGC
This sequence comes from Aedes koreicus, assembly GCA_024533555.2. Lineage (NCBI taxonomy): Eukaryota > Metazoa > Arthropoda > Insecta > Diptera > Culicidae > Aedes > Aedes koreicus. The sequence continues at coordinate 62,517 of JAHHFK020000510.1, forward strand.
AGTTTCAACCAGGTTTGCCCAAGAAGATAAATTATTACTTGTTCAAGCCGGAAAGAAGAAAAAAAAATTCCCATCCAGGGTGGTTTCTGAAAGTGTGCGGTTCGATGTTTTAGTGAAGATTCCAAGCGAGTGGCGCTACGAGCGCACCCATACACTCCAGTTTGGGCCGCGTTCTGGCTCAGCGGTTGGGAGTGTGGTTTTGTACTTCAGCGAGCAAAAGTTGGCCGAGATGTTTGGGATGAAAACATTAACGAATACGGTTCGGGTTTTTTGTTTTTTAATTTATTGATGTGTGTAGTTGGGAAAGGCATAAGTTGCGTTTCTTGTTTTTATTCGCTCCTACGTTAGTGTTTTTGTTGAGCTCTTTCCCACGGAACACTGTCAAAAACCGAGCTGTCAAAATAGTTGCTGTTTCCCTGCTATGTGCGACGTTTCTGCTGGATGTTGGACGGCGATTTAATAATTTAATGAAAATATATTATAAATCAATCATAGGGTTTCAACTGCTTTTGATTTTCAATCAATGATTGGTGATTTCAGTGTGAGGAAAAAGAACAATACGGCGGTATAGAGTGTTGGTGGTAATTTATTCATATGAGTGTTTTCTGAGTTGGATTCAGAATCAAAGTAACCGCTGCGTGAAAGAAGCAGGTTAGGTATGAGCGTGCTCAATTGGTTGAAGAAGATAAAAAAAATTGGAAGTTCCTTCCATTTGCTGGTCATTGTCGTCGCGTCGTCGGAATGGTTTTCGCTACGTTTGCGGTCTTGTGCCGCTCGCGTTGTTTGCTAAAATGGCATTACGTACGTCGTCAAATGTCGGGCTTTTATAATGCTGCTGTTCGTTTCCTTTAAAGTAGAAGCTTTATTGGTAAATTTCAGTATCCATCATTCGTTTTATGAGTCACATACATGGTGTATGTTGTTGGGCGGCGCTGGAATCGTTTGATATGTTGTTTCTTTTGCAATTCAATTTCTCCATCAATGTTTAATGTTCAATAAGTGTGTGTATATCACTGGCAAAAATCGTTCTCGAGTACTTTTTCAAACAGACGTATCTGATTTTGTAAACAAAGAGGGGAAGTAAAATTCAAACGCTAAATTCTTGTAACCCTTAGCACTTTCATGCAAACTTGGGCCACCAACACAAAGAATACCATTTCCCTAACATGATGGAGATGCTACTTTCTGTGAGGGTGCTGTGAGTATTGAGAAATTTACGTTAGAATCTTACTTCCCCTCTTTGTTTACAAAATCAGATACGTCTGTTTGAAAAAGTACTCATCGGATTTCGTAGCTCAGCTGTTAGTAGAAAATGCTTGTTAAGCGTTTTAATGTGTCAAATGCAATACAGTGTATGGTTAGCTTGTCGACAACCAACAAAAATAGTGAATTGAAATCTGTCTTTCCTTCTGCAAATCTTATTAAGAATTCTTCTAGTACATTTCGGCCAGGCCTTCTTTATAGAATAACTTCAGGACTTTCTTGCTGAGTTTTTTTTTTAAACATTATTTGAAAAAAATATATCAGAAGGCTTCAGTCTACTTCTTTTAGATTTTTCGGTCGGGATCTTAAAGTATCTTCGAAATGTTCCGTTATATTCCTTCTACCGTGAGCTATATTTTACGCATTGCCTAATTTTGCGCAGTTTTGTATATTTCGTGCTGTAACTATGATTTGCTGCATTTTTTAGATTGACTTTCGACACGAATAGCTTGTTAATTGTGTTGACTTTCGATTGATGGGATGCATGATGAGTAAAAACGCTCATACCTAAAACCGCGGCTCGTAAACAGTTGTGCGTACCTCTAAATCATCAAATTTTCCGCCCTGTTAGCTTGTGTGCTAAGATAAGTGTCAATCATCACAAGAGATTTTATTACAAGATAAACAGTTTTAAAAGCTGAAATCACTACCAAATGAGGCAAACAGGTATGTACTACATTCATAACATAACATTTCGGCTATTTGTGTAACACTTTTTTAGAAAATTAGCTTTCGCTTTTTAAACATAAATCGATTTATTGCTAGGTCGAAAATTAGTAGACTTACCCTACTTTACAATCAAAATAGTTATTGAATAAAATTTCCATTGCTAAAACTATACTACCTACTAAAATTGTTTCAATGTTTGCATAAGTATCTGTTAGTTTATTATGGTGCGGAATATCTTAATTTTAGTGTGCATAATTAGGAACACATACATCAGTCCAGAATTATTATTTTTTATAAATTTCTGATCAGTTACGAGGTTGATTATTATGATTATATAATACTACCATCTATTGTAGCAAGGTAACTTTCCATAGCAGTGGAATAACCTGAGAAACGATTTGATCAGGATTCTATTATTGTTTGTGATCATCAAGCTCCTGTATGAAGGGCGAGCCCGTAAGCAGAGACACTTACGCGAAACCCGCGAATATAGGGAAAAGAATCTCCTTCCAAAAGCAAGGTCACACAGACAGCACTAGAAGCGAGCCCTCGATTGACAGAATAAACCCAATAGATGGTGTCGAAGAGCCCCCCTCGTTCCGCGAAATGTTAACAATAGGGAGGAGGCAGTTCCATGCTCCCTATCCAAATTGTTTTACTTGGGTGCCCTGATGGTCCCCCCTTTCCCCGTTATATGTTGTTTAATATTTGGTATACTTTGTACACAAAAAATTAAGATATCATTATAGACAAAAGTGCTAATTAATTCAATTTTCAAACTTAAATTATACATCCAATGGATTGTAACTGAAAAATAAATAAAAATTAGATATGTATTAATATCCAACAAGTCCTGAAAAAGCTGAAGACAGAATAGATCATTCCAAATATCATAGATAAAATTTCAATAAGAGATATTATTTTATAAGACATGTAGTAATATTTTTTCTTTATACTTTCTGGTAACATTTCAAAGATAGCAATTGGAGTGATCGAAGAGTCCGGTTTGATTATTTCTGAAATAAATGGCGTATCTTACCATAATAGTTCCAAATGCACTTCCACAGTTATTAATTGAGAGCTTTCGATGCCGATTATTCTAATGCGTGCTGAAATTATTAATAAATTAGAATGGAAAATATACAATATGACTTAAGGTACACGATCTTCAGTCGCACCCCTCACTTCGCTATTGTCAGATTGACAACATTGCCCAGGCTACGAACCAGCGTCTCCATGTTTCAGCTGGCAGTCTTTTGTGATCATATGACTCGTGGAGGCGTGAGGTAGGAACTTGTGAGGACGAGAGGTCGGTCGAACCCTCCTTCGAAGTTGTCAACTCACCATTTGAAGCCCTATATTCCTTCTATATATTCCTGTGAAAAAAAACTAGATATCCTGTGGTCTTTCAATTCTCCACAAAAAATAAAAGTTTAAAGCAACCTTGATTTATCTTATGGAATTTCCTGTAGGTTTCGTTCAGATTTTATTTATTTTACTTCCTTAATATACTTGAACACCTTCAACTCCTGAAACAAATTTTCTTAAGAACTTTCAAGGTTTTTCGTTTCACATTTTCGTCCTAACCACTTCTTTTTGTAAACCTTCTTTTGTTATTTTTGTTTTGTTTATTTTTTTGCTAAATCTTGCTGTGAATTTCTTCCGAATCTGATGAACTTGGTTTTTTTTCGTGTTCTTTCACATCTGCAAGTGCCGGAGATTTCCTACAGAACACCTTGTGAAGTTTCTCACGTATCTCCGAAAAGCTCCTGGGGCGTCTTACTGTGAAATTATTTCTAATTTTCATGGAAGCTCTTGCTGATCATGTGTCCCTCGTGTAGCAGATTTAGCTGTGGATTTCCTTCAAATCTTTATGTAGGTTTCCTACAGATTCTTGGAATCTTCGGAGGAACATGCTGCCATACTTCATATAAATTTTCACCAGTTGAAAACTTCCACCTGTTCTAACAGTAGTTTTTGACGTGGACTTCTTCTAGATTTTTGTGTTAAGTTCACCACTATCTTCTACAGAATTACTCTCGATTTTCTTGCCGAATTTTCTTCCTACCTTTTTTCAGAATTTCCTATGGGATTCTTCTCACTTCCTTTAGAAAAAAAATCAAAACGTTCGTCTTCCAGGAAGATTTCCAAATGTCTTGATATTGATATTCTTCGTGGGAGTTTTCCTCATCTCCCAGTGCATTTACTCAGGATCTTGGTACAGTTTAAAGAGACGTTAATAGAATAAATTAATCAGGATCTTGGTAGGTACTTGTTGCAGGTCTTTCAATTAACTCTTCCAGTTCCTTATGCGAAGCTTTTTTCTAAGTTTTTGTATAACTGTCGCATATGACATTTGGACGATTTTGATTTTTTATGCGTACCCTAGCACTTTGATTTGTACTTTCAAAATATACTTCTAGAAAAATCCTAAATACGATGAGCGAATTTTTCCCAGCTGAAATATTGACGCATAATTGTCCCACTGGGAGCAATTTTTGTTCTAGTGGGACAATTTTCAAGGGGTACAAATAGACTAGGCATTTATCCGGAATTGATGATTTGTATCCTGGGACAATATTGCGTCTACCGTCAGCATAGGACATCACTGCCGGTGGAAGCATAACTGTTCCAATTGAAATTTGGATATTTTTAATTGTTTTATGCTTACCACAACACTTTGATATGTACTGTCAAAATATAATTCAAACGGTGTTGTTAATTCTAGACAAATCGTAAATATGATGACTGAATTTTCCCCACCTGACATATGGACGCATAATTGCCCACTAGAGCAATTTTTGTTCTAGTGGGACAAATATGCGTCCAATTTTCAAGTGGGACAAATCGACCAGGCATTTTTCCGAAATTGATTATTTGTAAGATGGGACAATAATGCGTCACCGGCAGTTGAGTGTTTTGTTCATTATTGTGAGCAACTAATAATAAGTCCTGATGTTTCAGGTACAGACAATTAAAATGTATATTATAATTCAAATGTGGGGTCTATACGACAGCCGTGATCAAAGCACTAACTCTAACAACATATTATTAAGCTAGGGATCAGACCTTTCGAACTGAACAAAGGTCATCGACAAGTGTTACTTAGGAGATATGCTGACAAATAATTAAAGGCTAAGGTTTTATGAAAAGAGTAGGACGCGGAGGGTCCGCTTCGGGAGTAGCCTTGATGTCATAGAACAATTCTTCTCTATACTTGGTTAGCTTTGCTTTAATAGTCTCTTGAATTGAAGGGATTCCTCCCACAGAGTATTAAACATGCATGTTCGACTAAGAATTTGACTAGCAGTGAAAGTATCAGCAAATTTGTACGTTTTTTACTGCCATTGCGTAGAACGTTTATATAAAGGTACTAATATAAGGTGTGATACTCCCATGGTTATGCTGCACTAGACTCTTAGATCTTTTACTCTTCTAATCGGGGGGAGAAGACTTGGAGCACAATTCTCAGTTTGGGGGCAATTTGTGATGTTGTTCATTCATTTGTTTTATGGAATGAATAATCTGTGCTATCTAGTTTATTAATTTTTTAATAACTGAATGTAATTATTTCTTGAGGGAGGTGAATGTTATGATCAGAGTATTGCATCAAATTGGTACTGTAGCCTAGGAATGTCTGTGTGTTGATTTATAATAGAGGCTAATAGAAGTGAATTTTGGCCAATAAAAGGGTTCAGTGCAGATTATGTAAGTAAGGGCCTGCTACTACTGTGATACTTGAAAAAAAAAAAAAAAGATGAGAAAAAATGTATAAAAGTCAAAAATCTGCAAAGTATACTTTAAAAGAATGCTCTGGTGTTAGTTTCATAATTCACTTCTGAAAGGATTCATGATGGTCCTCCATGTTTCTGACAAGAGTTAGCCTCATGTCACTGCTCGAAAGATGTTCTGAAGTGGTACCAGGTTATTGATTTGTTATTTTTATTTTTTGGATTTGATTAAAATTGATCCATTTTTCTAATGCATACGTTAGTCTAGTTTAAGTAGATGTACTCACAAATGTCCATCAAAGAATTTTCAATAGAAATGAGCTTTGAAAGTTTTGTTAATAATTGAAATGGTCTCACCAAGCTCTACTTTTTGATGCAATTTGATTACCTCAAGAAGCAGGCACTTCAGAGGCACTGCCTGCTTCGCAACAATTCCGGTGCGTTCGGAGGATTAAGACGTTTCGGCACGAAATTAACCTCCTTGGAACACGGCATTCACTTTAACGCCTTTTTCGATGAAAACCAGTGGTAATTTGCCTCGCTTGCAAATTCCTCCTCAAATCATCACTGACGCAGCACTTTGGAACCGTGGAATATTCCTATCACTCTCTGAAACAGTTCTCGAAGAGAGAGCCCACAATCTGTCGTTCTGGACATTGTGGGATTGTTGCAAACTTTTCGTCGGAAAAGATAAATTCTTCCCTACCGTGCCGCGACAAAAGCAGACTTGCTCTTTCGATTCGTTTCTGCTTGGAAGGTTCCGCAACTCCGCGAACCTTACGTTTCTTGAAAGCTTGGAATCCGAGGTCATTTTGCAGTATATTGTGCATTGACGATCTCGAAACTTTCAGATCGGCGGCCTTTTTACGTACAGAGCGCTGTGATTTTCGTCTAATCCGTTCCCTGACCACTTTAACAACTCGTGCAGTCCGCACCGTACGAGTACGACCGGATCTCTTCCGGTCATCCAACGAGCAGGTGTCACGGTACCTTCGGATGGTTCGGTTTTTTTTTTTCAATATTCAATCGTATCCCCTTCGAGACAACCTACATTTTAACGATCATCACCCAAGGATGTGCCGCTTTCTGCTGTATCCCAGACAACAAGCAGCTGCCGGCTACAATCTCTCAACCCCTCAAATTCCGTTAAAAGTATGATGCTACCACATTAGAACGCCCCAAACACGTTCATCTTCCTTATCACCTGTAGCAACATGTCGGTCTGGTTGGGTCAGATTGGGGGACGCTGCTACTCTGTTGCTTCGTCATCATCATAATCATCCCCATCCACATCCATGTTTGTTGCGGACCGCATTTCATGGTTACCGCTTCGATTCAGTTCTCATGGCAATGTGTAGCGCACACCCACACAGCCAGCAGTGAACGTGTGTAATGTCCAGCAAAATTGGGACATGGGAAATTACTTTATGCGTCCGAATTGAATCGAATCTCCGTCTCCATGTGGGATTTTAGGCGATAATTTCGTTCCTAACGTTCCACTATTAGCCCCTTGAGAATCAAAGTTTATGGATTGTGACAACCGAATACTTTTGCCGAAAAGGTTGAACGGGTTCAATGCTGAGCGCGCGTCAATTTAAAGAGACCCCCGCCCCCTTCTCTCAAAACTGCAGAAGCAAATAGTTCAGAAATTGATCCGAGAAATTTTTCCTTTGTTGGAAAGTACAATTCCTGTGCGGTGTGATGAGCAATTTGTAGGAAAATAACCATCCAAGATCTATTACCTGCAGGATGCGCTGCGGCAGACGGAGGACTCGTCCTCTTCTCACTATTACTGCAATTCACAACCGTTTCCAACTAAACCCCCACGAGCAACTGATACTTCCGAAGGAGCTATGCACACTAGAGTGGTTCGAATTAGGTCAATCCTGGTCTTTGAAACGCAGATAACCTCCAGTTGATTGCAACATTTAAAGTCGTTTGGTGCACTGTACGTTTCACCGATGTACAGGTCGAACTCGACTACTCGATTAAATAGTATTAACATAAATTGTCGTATATTTCTATTTTCAGCGAATCTTGGATATTACACGTAATATAATCAACTAAACATTAATAGCGGTAGCTATGCTCAAATGAAGGGAAATTTATTTTAAGCGAATTAAAGACGTTTCCTATAAAGCAGAGAATAACGTAGATTTGAAGAAAAGCGTCACAACGGCATTATTCTGGAGAACTATGGCTGAAAATTACGAATCAACATTTGCAGCATTGTTCGACAGTTTCTCGCTAGTGAATATGAGAAACCTGATGAAGTGCCTCTGGATGAAGTTGATGGCGTATCCACGGCTGTCTACAAACTTACCTTCGTGTTACAATTGGTTAATCACTTTAGTTGCCTGTCCCGCCAATAATGTTATCAAGAATTGTTTAACTTCTTTGTAATATGGGCCGTCACATTAATGCCACGTGGCATAATCTCATGCTCAAAGTTCAGAATCGACTAAAGACGAATTTCACGCCAACTCGTCTTCGTGATTGGCAGCACCCTCTCAGAATCCAATGAAACTTTGTGGGGTGGGTAGACTATGTCTTTTCAAGCAACTTTGCTATTTTGTTTTTTTCAAAGTTTATCTAGACTACTATTTGAAAAGGGCTTAAGATTTTTGATCGATTTTTTTTAAATCAACATAACTCAAAAATGAAAAGACTTACAAAAAAGTAATGTATGGGGTAACTTTTAGAAAATCAATCTAACTTTTATGAAAAAAATTGTAAAAAGTATAAAATCGATTCTTACACGCTAAAAAAAATATTTTAAATTTAAAGTCTATTTACAAAATATGGCTATCTTAGAATTGGATTAATTTTTTTTTTAATATAGGCGATATAATTGTCTAAAAGTTCGCCATACATCGCGAGATGGGCACTTTTAAGGAAAAAAAAACCTAACAAAAAAAATTTCATGTCCAATTTTTAACTCGTCTTATAATTTGATCCTAAAACCTGACAGAAGCCAATTAAATTTAATTTAAATAACAATTTGGATTTTTAAGGGTCGTTGAATGTTTGAAAAATCAAGGCTACAATTTAGAAAGCGCTTATTTTTAAATTATTAATAATTTTAAAATTTAGTGATAATACAATAAAATCAGGTGGTTGATCCTGTTTATTACCAAACCTTTAAAGTATATTACAAGAAGGACAATAAATTGGAAAACAAAAGCTTTATCATAATATCTGAAGTATTGACCCATGACTCAATAGCAGTTCAGTTGTTTATATCAAAATTGCTAGATTTCATTAAACAAAATTCAATATATTGCTGCAACGTCTCATGTGAAAGTTCCATGTAATGCTATTGGTGGTAATCTCAAGCGAATGGCAAAGAGAGCAAGCCTTGTTCAAGATTATGGAAACACAATCAAAACTCCTCGAGAACTATATGACTGGGCAGTTGAAGAGTCAAATAAAAGTATTACAAAACTGAATTTCTGCTTCATAACCAGCATGCAAACATGTCAGAAGAACTTGAGGAGTTCTATAGCCACGTAAATTGACAATACCAGTAACATAGGTTCATTGATTTGTACCTATTTCAGAAAATCAAATTTCAGCTAAAACGTTTTCTGATTCAAAGGATAATCCAAAGAAAATCACTTTGTATGTGAAAGATTTATAAATTTAATATATGAAGCTATGTTAATTACTCATACGTGAAAATGTACATATAAAAAATAAAAAAAATAAAACCCTTACCAATAAACCTATGAGTTTTCATTGACATAAACAGTATTTCGAAAATTCATATAACGTCATTTTTGAATCGTCTTTAAATGGATATGCATCCATTTAAAGACGACTCAAATATGCTATTTTTTTAAGAATTATCAGCCCCCCTCTTTCACAATTTTTCACATACCTTTTACACATTCTGTAAAAAATCTTGACCTTCCTTCCGCCCCCTCATATTAGACCCCCCCCCCCCCCCCCCGCACCAAAGATATACGAAGTCATATTTGAATCACCCCTAAAAAAAGGAATATCCGAACAAGCAGTTATGAATGACTTGTACTTAAACGTACACTTTTGGTTCTGTTTTACTGATGTAAAGGGAAATTTTATGTTGTTGACCCTTTTTAAATGTTAGTCTAGATGATTATTGTTTTTAGGCAAATGTTCAATACATTCAATTCTTTATGACTGCTAAATTTTATTGGATCCTATAGGGGTGTTGAAGACCATAACTAGACGAGTTTGCGTGATACACGGTAACAATAGGACATGAAAAAGTTGTTGTGAGAAAAATAAAATTCCTTGAAAGTGCCCATCTTGCAATGTATGGCGAACTCTTAGCGTTTATGTTGCCTTTATTAAAAAAAAATTCGGTTAATTCTACGATATTCATTTTTTGCAAATTGACTTTAAATTTTAAAATATTGCTTTATATTTTACACTAAAGAAAGAATCGATTTGACAATTTTTACAATATTTTTCATAAAAGCTAAGACAATTTTCTAAAAGTCACCCATACATCACTTTTTTGTAAATCTTTTCCTTTTTAAGATATGTTGACATGAAAAATGTGTTGTTAGAAAAACTTTTTTTTCATAAAAGTGCCCATCTTGCAATGTATGGCGAACTTTAAAACAATTATATTATTTTTATCAAAAAAAATAATCGTCCAATTCTAAGATAGTTTTTTTTTGCAAAATGACTTTAAATTTAAAAATATTTTTTTTAGCGTGTAAGAATCGTTTTTACAATTTTTTAAATAAAAGTAAAGACAATTTTCTAAAATTTTGCTTTTCATCACTTTTTTTGTAAGTCTTTTCCTTTTTGAGTTATGTTGGTTTAGAAAAAATCGAATCAAAAAACTTAAGCCCTTTTCAAATGGTAGTCTACATAAATTTAAAAAAAAAAAACAAAGTATGCAAAATTGCTTGAAAAGACATAGTCTACACACCCACAAAGATTTATTGGATTCTGCGAGGGTGCTGCCAAACACTGGATGAGTTGGCGTGAAATTCATCTATAAATAAAACTGAATTCCATCGAGTCTTCCAGACGTGCGCATGAACGCCTTCGCAATACAATGCAGCTAAGCGTGTTTAATAGAAGTACAAGCTTTAAAACGCCAGCAAACAGATGAAACATATGCAGTGCGTGAAATACCTATAAGTGGACAGTCGTATGTTTGTGTTTGTTACCTAAACGGTTGTTTGTTACCTGAAAAGTTTTTAAAAAAATTGAAAGTGAGTTGATTTCTGTCACATGTAGACTCTAAGAAGTGTAAACAGAAATTGTCACATCGCTATACAATGCGCGCGGGTCCTCCCTTAGCTCAGTCGGTAAAGGCGCGGCTATAAAGAACACCATGCTGGAGGTGGCGGGGTTCGATTCTCGGTCTGGTCTAGGAATTTTTCGTTAAGGATAGGGGCATAGGGTATGATTGTACTTGCCACATGGTACCTGGTATCGAAAGCTCTAAGAAAGAAGCAGAAGATATAATGCGGGCATTAAAAAAGAGCGACCGTTTTCGGATGGATGGTAAAAAAGAACAGAAAAAGATATTTTACCAAACCAAATTGCATTTTATTCATTAATAAATTAAAAACTTCACAAACATACTTCTACTCCCTACTGCTTTGCGGCAGTTACCGGAACTTTGGCCATAGGGGAAAAAAAGAAGCTTGTAGGCATATTCTTCAGTTCTCCGACACGGCTGGCTTGGACTGACGCTTCCGCATGTGGATATCGATTTTGGCCAAATACATCTTGACCGTTTGAAAAACACGCACGGAAAGAAGTGGCCATCTTGCCTTCCCGTCTTCCGTGTGAGCTTCTGTTGAATCCTCCGGTCGTTTAAAACGGTCGGACGACCGGAAACAGGCTTCCGTTCGATGGACTCTCCCTTCTCCGGACGTGCCAGAATCCTGTAGATGTTTCCACGACCGTATCCGGTCGACAGGAAGTGGGCCACGATGGCATCAATAGAGGAGAAACAGTGATAAGAAATTTCCTGAAGAAAACCAAAATTTCCAATCGAGAACGGAGCTGTATCATACAGCTTGGTGAGACTGAAAAGATCAATGCTGCGGAAATAAAGCAGAAACTTAACCTTCGCATAACGAAGAGACGTCTTTCTCAAATTTTGCAAGGATCTGGACACTTGGATAACAATAAAAAAAAGCTGTGTACGATGAATCTTCTCCTTCGATGGTGACCGTCAAAAATTGGTTAAAAGAGTTTCAACATGTTCACACGTTGGTTTTTGATGAACCACGCTGAGGTGCCCCAAAAGCGGATACCACGGAGGGTTACGAGACAATAATCCACGATGTCGTATTGGCGGATTGCCGATTAAAGGTGCGCGAGATAGCTGAGACAATAGCCATCTCTAAAGACCGCGTGGGTGAAAACTTGGGCATGATAAAGCTGTCGGCGTGATGGGTACCGTGTTTGGTCACTCCGGACAACAAGCGCAACCGTGAGACCATTTCAGAGCAGTGTTTGACTTCGGTACACAAACAACATTGTTGGCTTCGTAGCACTCCATCACCGGTTTCACGTGAATGCACAATGCCAGATGCGGCCAAAACAGAGTGTTTCCTTCGTGCGCCAGAGGAAAGGCAGCAGGTTCATCTGGAGGCATTTTTCTTAACATCTTTGGCCGTTGACGGCGCCGGTCGTTATGTACGGCTTGCGGAATTTGTCGCACCCACAGATCGCCTGCCACATCAATTACTTCTTGGCAAATTTGTCGACCTTCTTCTTCCGGAACTTCTTCGGAACATCCAGGCGGAACTTGCCGACGAAAAACTCTAGGATATGCTGGGCGTCCACTTTAATGTGGGTCTCGTCGTCCATTACGATGCATTTCGGCTGCACCAACCACTTGCGGTAAAGCTTCCTGGCGCAGGATCTGGCCACCGTATTCTGTTGATTGGTTTAGTTAGTGCCTTCCTTACCTAGAAGACATGAAGTCCGGTCCGCTTTATTGTTTGCTGGATGGACTAGACGGAAGAATTGACCTTCTTGGACACGTCCCGCATCGATTGGTTCAGATTGCAATTGAAGTAATCCCTCACCTTCCTTGCGTTCACGGGGTCGGTCGTCCTCACTGGGTCGTCTGGGTCTCCTTGAACGGTTTTACCAAAGTCAAAATGTCGATTCCCAACTGTTTCGCAATATACATGCGGGACTGGCCTAGATTTTCCACGACCACGCCAATAATTTTTTGTCAAAGCATTTCTTGCGTGGAAGCCATCTCGATAACCAAACAACATTGTTATCTCTGTTCCAGTTTAACACCTGCCGCGCATAGTGGCAAGATACCAAATCCGGCCATCATAGTGTCCCACCAAGGGCATCAGGCGATTATGGAGACACTCATCTCGGTATATTTACCCTTTCATCTGGCTCTTCTCTCCACACCCCTAGATGGCCTGCCAAACCAAGAACTGTATGGCAAATATGTCCACCTTCTTTTTCCTTACCTCCTCAGGAACGGCTAAGCCCGAAGAAATTTTCCTCACTTTTTATGCAACAGAAGCCGCCATCTTGGATTCCAAAATGTCGAGATACAGATTGTATAATATATTCGTATGTAAAATAGCGCCGTGTAGTGAACCAAATCAGGACTACTATCCAACAACCGGAGAGACTTTGACCTGCTGAACAACTTTGTTGAGAACAGTAACATTCCATGTGGCCGGGATCTCAATATAATCCAAGTTGAAAAAAGTTAAACAATTTTTTGCATGCCAGTTACCGCCGCACCTACCGAGCGAATCTCAAATTAATTAGACTACTACGAGGTAGCCCTTGCCCTTCCCAATAAACTTTCCCAAGGCACCATGTATCTGAAAATTGAAAATCACAAGAATATTAAACGTACAAATTATATTATTTTTCATTAGCTACGTGCGTCGCTGGGTAAAATTGCTGTTGCCGTTATTTTTAAGCACGGTTTGTGTCAAATGCTTCATAAAAAAGAGTGCCACGTGTTTTCAAGGTGCCTTCATTTTTTTAGCTTAACTTTAAAGTATTAGGTACGCAACTAAGTTCCCGCTGTTTTAGCAATAGATGGCGCCAGTAGTAAGAAATTGCTGGTCGAATGTTGTACATCTCAAGCGTCATAAACCAAGCTCAGACATATGGTAAACAAACCGCTTTGCCAAATCAGTGATTTTAGTTTTAGTATTATATATTTTGGTTGTTTGAGGATGTCTGATTTCGTGCTAAATAATCGTCATTTGCGGGAAGTGTTGATTTTCTTCTTTCATTCGAAGAAAACCCGGCTGAAGCTCATCGAGAGCTCCAAAAAGTTTACGGTGATGCTGCTCTGAGTGAAACAACGTGTCGTGATTGCTTTCGTCGCTTCAAAAACGGTGATTTCAATGTTGATGATCGTCCGCGTGAAGGAAAGCCAAAAAACTTCGAAGACTCTGAATTGGAGGCATTGCTCGATGAAGATCCGTGTCAAACGCAAGAAGAGCTTGGTTCAGGATTAGGGTTTTCCCGCCAAGCCGTTTCTAAGCGATTGCATGCGTTGGGAATGATTCAAAAGCAAGGAACTTGGGTTCCTTACGATTTGAAGACAAGAGATGTTGAACGACGGCCACAATACGAGCACAGACACGAAAAAGTGATTCTTCAGCATGACTACGCTCGACCTCACGTTGCGAAACCCGTAAAAACCTACTTGGAAACGCTCAAATGGGAAGTCCTATCCCACCCGCCATATTCTCCTGATATTGCACCGTCCGATTATTACTTGTTCCGTTCGATGGCACTTGGCCGCATTGCTGGTCAGCAATTCCACTCATATGATGACATCTCAAAATGGCTTGATTCTTGGATAGCATCAAAAGACGAACAGTTCTATCGAAATGATATTCACGTTCTTCTGGAAAAAAGTCGTAGCTAGTGATGGGCAATACTTTGAATAATTCGTTTGTAACCTTTGTTTTCAAAATAAAGTTCCTTTTTCACCAAAAAAACAGCTAGAACTTAGTTGCGCACCTAATAACCTTTTTATTTTATTTAAATACTACATTCCTCATACTGAGAAAGTCAAAATCCAGCCCATCAGCATGTAACAATTGTGTTGCTTTAGGCAAGGCAGTAGATGTTTTCCCAGACACCCGTTCGCGTAAATTTCCTGGTTAACGGTCCCGCTTGCAATGAAAATGTCAGTTCTCAAGTCATAGGTAAATATACTTGTAGCCTGCGGAAACCATACATTCCTTAGAGAACTTCGAGCATGTTATATGCTTGAAAATGCCTTTCACTTTTCCGGGTGCCGTATGAAACTTCTACCCAATCGAATTTCACCAATCATCATCGTGTACAGGTTCCGGGATCGTGTTTTGGCCATCTTGTTTAAACGTCGCAATTTGTAGATGGCATTCACAGCTTCTTTGCGACATCTCGGACGGAGAGTTTGGGGTTCCGTATGAAATCCAAGTCACTCTCTTTTTCGTCGCTGCGGCTTCCTATCTGTCAACAAACGTTCCCCGAACATATTTTTCTTACGTAGATGACAGTTAGTTTGGCACGTCGAATGACTTCGCTAACTCAGCGTGAAATTTGAATGCGTTGCTCCCCCATGAGTCTTGGATGCCATTTTGATAACTTCCGAGCAAATCGAAATAGAGTCATCATTCTGCACGCATGAACCTGCAAAATAAGGAATATTCAGGTTTTTAAATGCACGATTAAAACGAATGCATCATATAGAGTAGGCTTTGCTTTTGAGTGAAGAAGGCGCTTTTTTTCTCCGTCAAAGTTAAACTGTTTTGAAAACTGAGAAGTTATCGTGTTTTTGACTGATATTTAAATGTTAGTTCTATCAAAGTGCTTGTGAACCGGATTTGTAAACTGGTGTAGGAAAATATGTGCATTCCCGGTGGGTTTTCGCAAGAACTGCTGTATCATAAATAAAGGAAGTGTTTTTCCGCAGTGATCGCGAGTGTGGGTCTACCGTTTTAATATTTTTGTCATATTACAAATATGCCACAAATATCAATGTTGCTAAGAAAAATACTGGTTATAGTGTTTTCGAGGATGCTTTTAATTACTGACTGTGTAAGGGTTACAATAGAATAAATTTTATTTATAGATTGCATTGATTTCGTCGCGAGCGCATTGAATTAATTACGAATCAGCATCAAAAACTTTCGTTTTTATGACTGAACAAGCTAGTGTCATTAAGGAGGCGGGTGAGATCTATTTGATTATAAATATATAACAAACATCCTATTTTCAAATAATACTAAGTACGTGCTCTGTTCGGAAATTTAAAATTTCCATATCTGGAAGTTTGTCTGGAAGTACCCCTATCTAAATGATAATGGTAAAGTTTACATGCGGGGGCGCGTTGTATCCATTCCAACCTTGGAATGGACCGACTCTTCAGACATTCTGAAAGGGTTTGCTGGATCTGCAGTAAATGGATGGAATATATGATTCTTCCGATTATGCAATACCAATTTAACTCCACATTTTGAATCACTCTTGACTCAAAAAAAAAAGGCGAGCAATACTCTTCTTAGAGATTTAACTCCAGACATTGCCATTGCATGTTTTTCTACACAATGGTGGACCTGTCTAGTGACCACCTTGGTTCTCTATTTTCGATCCACAGTTCTTCATCAAGTAAGTGAACTCTTCCCACATTTCCTCCCTCTACCATTTCCCAATGGGACCGATGGGTTGACCGCCGCTTGCTTGCTTTGTACCAGCATGACTAGTAGCTATTTAATCGCTGTAAAATCCAGATGGGGGCCGGTGCAATAGAACTAAAAAGAACAAGAAACCAGCACTGAACTCTGTTCTGGTGCGGCTATGTCGTAATCCTTTGGAGACGTAGAAAACTGATTAAATTAAATGTATAATTTCGATAAAATTGCTTCTGGAAGAATGAACGTCATCGCATATGTGGGGGAAGGAGAAAGTTCAAGTAGACAAGAAATTCAATTCAATTCCAGAGAAATACTTGTTCCTTATCTCCCAAACGTTAAGATTGGTCATGTCCAGTGTCGAATTACTGAGATAATAGATCTTTCTTTATGATCTTTGATTTCAATAAGAGATATTGAGTCCGATCGGTTTGCCATGTCGTTGGCTTATCTTTGATGAAAATTCTTATTTGTATGATGCAATCTTAAATTAATTTTTTCAGTTTTTCACGAATTATAAAGACCCACATACGGGGGACCATCCACCCATCTTAATTTCTCGACTCCAATCTCACACTCATAAACTAATACACTGCACAACCTCACGCAAACATAGAATTTTGCGAAGCAAATTAATGTGTTTCATTTTCGCCCGCAGCAAATGATGCATTTTTCTCCAAGTCCGATCCGTAGCCAAAAGTGAAACAAAATGCGAAGTGGCAATACAAGCTTGCTTTGCTTTTTTTTTGGGTGTAGTGACTTTAATTCCTCCAAATCCTCAATCGTAATTTCAGGTAGATTAGAATGAATTGCTCTTTAGAACGTTCAACTTGATTGATGCAGAAATTCGTTCGAGTAGTAAAATAGTTTGTAAAAGCTGGATCATTTAGAACTGGGGCAGTTCATTTTTAGAGATAGCGGCGCTCCAAGTGGTCGGATATGCATGTTTTTTTACAGCGTTTTATTGTTTGTAAACAGTTGTGCCCGGTCTATTATTTTCACAGTTTCAAGATATTGATCACGCATGAAGAGAAAAGAAAAAAAAATTGTGCACAGTTACCTGCAAAATCTACCCGCGTCAACTCGGGAGCTGGCAAAACCGGCGGATTATCTCGAAGAGTGACTGTAGCGCGAAAGATCAAAAAGTACATGGAAACTTGATCAACTGCCTGCAAAGTGCAAATCAAGTGTCGGAGTGGAACCGTTGATCGTCAAACGTGGGTGAAAGGTCATTCGGAAAATCAATGCTGATCCCAACATCTCGGATTATGATTTGACGAAAAAAGTGATTTCCAACCGTTATACTGTGCGGCGAATCCATCTCCGAGAAGATTATATATGTAACCGAGCAAGTCAACAAGCTTAAAACAACAAGTACTTAGGCTCGTACGTTGCACGACCAAGTTCTGACGAAACTCGATTGATTTCTCTTGATCGATGATGAAACATATGTTGAAGCAGACTTCAAACAAATTCCGGAGCTCAAGTTATACTAGGTTCCTGCTCGCGGGAAGGTTCCTCGCAGATACAAGTTTATTTTCGCGGATAAGTTTGCAAAAAAAAATCAATGATGTTTTGACAAGGTAATCTGTTTCTGTGGCAAGAAAACCAGAGTACAAAAGGGAGTGCCTCAACAATCGGATTTTACCCTTCGTTTAGTCCTACGATGGTCCAGTTACGTTTTGGCCAGATCTAGCCAACTGCCATTACAGCAAGAAAGTGCTAGCAATTGAACAACTATAATGGAATCCAGTTCATTCCAAAAGAGCTTAATGTACCAAATTGTCCTGTGTTCTGTCCAATGCCCTCTCCATGGCTGGATTTTGTACCTGGACGCTGCGGAGAGTGGCCTAATCTCATGTTAATGATGCATTGGAGATAGCTGATTGATGATAGATGCTGCTAGGTCATGTCATTGTATGACCTTCTACTCTAATGAACCATTCATGGGAGAGCCAAAGGTTCAGCCACACAAAGTAGTGATAATATCACACTCGCTCCTCTTTCTATTTAATAGCCGCGTCGTAGCACGCATGTATACAGGCATTAAAGTTGAGTGTGATATTTCGGCGGTTGGGCTGCAAATCACTAAAAATTCAATCACAGATTTATTCAATTTTGCAAACGTTTAATATTCAATTTGAGGTGGAAGTTTGAACCGTGTCCTAGAATTTCCTATGCAGTGGACTTCTAGACCGTGGCCATAAGTGTTGTGGTTTTGTGGGATGCGGAGGGCCCGTTTAGGAACTCAGGAGGGTCGGGTCACTGGGGTTTATGCTCAGTAGGTGGGTTTGTTCAGAATGAAAGAGGTGTGCTACCGGCAGGCCTTGCCGCAATTTACGTTTTCAGACGAGGCTAGAAACAGTTTGTAAACGCCTGGAATCAAGTAGCTAAGGAACATGACAATTCTTTCATTGTTGTTTATTCATTGATTATACACCAACAAAAGTTTTCAGATTTTCCTTTTTTGCTAATTTTATTATAATTTTAATATAAACTATAATTTAAATATGTGCAGTATACGACAGCCGACTTTCAAATTATAGCAAATCATAGAGAGATGTTACTTTGAAGCGTAAAAAATAGCCTGGTCTATTGTGCGATAATTAAGGGGAAACTAAAGATGAAGGGAGCAGTCACCAGTGACATTGGCCAGATGAAGAATTGATGGAATCAGCTTACCAAAAACCATGACAGAATAAGGTGTGCTCCAAGTGATGAGCGGCATCAACAGAAAAGTGTGAGAATTTATTCAAACTTTGTTTCATTCTTAGAAAGTTTTTCGATTGAAATAAAAATTTAAGAAATACTCTTAAATCTTTCGATACCCGTTTGACAGCCAAGAAGGCTGGGAGCGGAAAAAAACGGATCTCACGAACCACCAGAAGGACGCGAAGGTATTGCTAGTATTGCAGAAGAGACCAGATCTTTCGGTACG
>JAHHFK020000511.1:0-7500 GCA_024533555.2 Aedes koreicus
CGCACGGCGATATTGCCAAGTCATTAAAAATCGCAAAATCGACGGTTACTAAAGTGCTAAAAAACTTTCAGCAGCGCTTAACTTTAAAGAGAAAGGTCGGTTCCGGAGGTAACCAGGATTCTCGTTTTGTCGCGGAGAGGAAGAAAGTGATTAAAGAATTTAAGAAGAAACCGAATATCTCCGTTCGTGATGTGGCGAAAAAAGTGAAAATGTCTCCATCGTTCGTCCAGAAAGTGAAGAAAAGTGCAAGCTTGAAATTATTCAAAGTAGGTGTTGCTCCAAATCGTAACGACAGCCAGAACAAGAGCGCAAAATCTCGATCGAGAAAATTATATGACACTATGCTGAAGGAATACGACTGCATAATATTGGACGACGAAACATATTGCAAAGCTGACTTTAAGCAGATACCGGGACTACAGTTTTATACCTCGTTGCAAAGAGGAAATGTTGCTGATCGTTTTAAGCAAAAAAAATTGTCGAAGTTCCCAAAAAAATACCTCGTATGGCAGGCAATATGTGGATGCGGTCTCAGAAGCGACATCTTCATCACGACTGCCATTCTAAATGGACAAATTTACGTAAAAGAGTGTCTGAATAAACGAATGTTGCCGTTCATTCGGGAACACAACGGTTCTGTGCTGTTCTGGCCTGACCTGGCATCTTGCCACTATGGAAAACTGGCTAAGGATTGGTACATTGCTAATGGTGTAAATATTGTCCCATATTATTGCAATCCGCCAAATTCGCCAGAACTCCGTCCGATCGAAAAGTATTGGGCTCTGGTCAAGAGGAATCTTCGAAAAACGAATAGCGTAGCAATTGATGAGAAAAGCTTCAGGCGTAACTGGCAGAAAGCTGCAAAATTGGTGACGGATGACACTGTGCAAAAACTGATGGAAGGTGTCAAACGAAAGGTGCGGCCATTTGGATATAACAGGTCAAATTGACTTAACTGTATATGTTTTATATTTGTATTTTTATGAAGTCTTAAATAAATGATTTACTTTTGATTTTCTCATATTTTCCATTTAATACCACTAATTTCCCGTTGACTACTTTTTGGTGTGCACATTCTTTACATATGTAAATGGCTACCATTCCGACAAAATCCAGAATAGCCACGCTCGCCATTTTCTCAATGGTTTTATCTAAAACTACCATAAAACGCATATAAAACTAATATTTCTTGCACAAGATTTGCTATCTTCTTTTAGCATTTCAAGCTTATTGCTCTAACAATTAGCTTATTGCTTGCTCTCAACTTAGTGTTCTTAATGCACTTCCACCGTTATTAATTGAGAGCTTTCTATGCCAAGTACCATTTTTGCATTAGTATGATTGTGTGGCAAGTACAATCATACGCTATGCCCAGGGAGTCGAGAAATTTTCCTTAACGAAAAATTCCTAAACCAGACCGGGAATCGAACCCAGCCACCTCCAGCATGGTGTTGCTTTGTAGCTGCGCCTTTACCGACTGAGCTAAAGGAGGACCGTTTCAAGCACCATCACGTCAAAAAAGCTCATAATTTGTTTGTTATTGCTTAAAAATTGTCTAGGGGGAGCCGATGAAAAAGAACACGCTGGGTCCGCTCACAGACACAGCCTTCTTCGTTTATTGAGAATTCAGTGGAGTTGGGTCAACCACGGATTGCACTGCATTCACTAGTTGTCAAGTGGCTGAAAGCCACTATAATAAAGAAAAAAAAAAAAAAAAAAAAACTAGTTGTCAATTTTTTCTGGAGCAAAAGGAATTACATTTCCATGAGGGTTGTGACAAAACTGGTTTATGTTTGTAAGTTTGGACCAGAGTTTAGCATGAAAAGAAGTATTTTTATAATAAAAATGCGTTGTTCAGTTAAAGGCTGCTCGAAAACCAGCAAAAATGATCGAGTATTTTTTTTTTTTGCGATTCCCAAGGGATCCGTTTATTTGAATGCACTAGCTTAATCTTTAGAGAACTACAAACTGGTTCCAAACAAAGGTCCTTGTGTCTGTGGTGGAAATACCAACGATATTTTATTAAAAATAAAAGTATACTAATAAGGAAATACGTTTCTAAGCTATTTTAAAAGGATCATTTTGATACGAAAACGTTGTTCCACTACAACTAAAACGGGAACATCGTCAAAAGTTCTAATGTCATTCCAACAATAAAGCCACACGATGTGCAAGAGGAGTACGGTTTAAACCCACATGACGCACAAACTCCTCTGCCACTGCATTCATCACCAGCACTGACTGATCATAACTATACAGATTTTACCCGGGATAATCATAAACCATTTAGAAACAACCAAGCCGAAGGAACTGGTAGGAAAAGTCCGGAACCATCACTTGGCAGTGCAATTGAGCAAGTAGTTGAAGTACTACAGCGCCTTGGTAATGTTGTGAATAACGATCAGATAAAGCTGACACTCGGACAGGTTAAAAGGTTAAATGAAAATATGAGTATCTACGAAGTTAAGGAAATACTACCGTCATTGCTTCTAGTAGCAATCTGCGAAGAGTTGGTGGCGTGCTGATTGTTGTAAAATTTTTGCTGAACTGCAAGGCTGTACAATGGATTGTGATAGTCTGGGACAAACGGCTATTCGGGTAGTTCTTCCGCAATTTTCCTTATTGGTTTGCTGCATTTAACTTCGACCAAACAGCTGTCCAGAGAGCTACGCAAGGCACGTGGAAACAGTCAACCAGACTCAAAGTCAAGCCGACCTTCGTGATGTAATCGTATGGTTTGGAGAGTACAATCTACCGAACGCGAACGGTAAGCTACTTGACTTGGTATACGTAAGTGATCCATTTTTCATAGATCTCTCCGAGGCTCCATCTGTTCTTCTAAAAATCATCATAAGCTATTAGTTTTAACAATAGACGTCATAAGCCATTAGTTTTAACAATGGACGCCCGTTCTTGCGAATTTCTATCGATGCCTCCGTTACCGCTTTCTATAGAACTATCCATCAAATTATCCGGGATACTGTTACTGAAAAAAAATTATTTCATTCCACATAAAGCAGCAACTTGCATGAAGAACTTCTAACAAAGGTGAGTTTTGGGTTTGAATTTTGGGGGGTGTGTGGCAAATGCCCGGGAAAATAACATTATATAGTTACACACTTAGAAAATTTTACAGTATTCGGTATTTTTTACCAAACTTTCAACAGTTGAACGTTCGGTAATCCGATTTACCGAATTTCGGTGAAATTTTACAGTATTCCGGTAAAAAATTACCGGAACTTGTCAAATTTTACCGACATCCATTAATCCGTTCAGCTGTTAAAAGTTCGGTAAAAATTACCGAATACTGACAAATTTTCTCAGTGTGTAGAATTTTATGTTTTGTGACAGAAAAGCACACTACTTTTTCGAGCTGTGACTTTTACAACAGAGATAAGAAAAAAAATTGATTTTGTTTGGGGAGGGGTGTGGGAATTTTGCCTGTTGTATGAAAGATTGCAAACATCGTTGTATGGCGCATGAAAGATTGCAAACAATTTCGTTGTTTACGCCTCCTTTGGCTTGGAATTGAACGAGGGGAAATTTTACGCGCATGTTAAAATTCATTATTTTATTCTGTGAAGCGAGTTATAATAACGATTGGGAATTTTTTTTTTTAAATCTACGAAACATTCAACTTGCCTTAAATTTGATCACTTTGTAAAACATTAAAAATTAAAAACTCAAACATTTTTTCAAACTGTTCCTAGTTAACGCGGGCAAATTCCTTTAAATTCCACTAGAAAAAGCTAGTATTAAAACCTGCATAGTAAAAGCGGACGCAAAAAAATTAAACTAAGAACGAATAATCTGAAAGTAATATCGTAAGCAATCATTCGTGACACATTAGGTACAAAAGTATCCTCTGGTTAAAGTGCAGAAGTGACGAAAATAGAAACATAAATTCAGTCTTTCAACTGTGCCTTAAGTCGACATCAAACCTCTAAAAATTTTGCAAACCGCAACCTGAAATAACCCGTGAATATTCGGCCCCGTTCTATTAATAACAAATCTTGTTATTAACACTGAGGTTCCACAAAGCTAATTTTATCAAGACTTGCTTTAGCCAAAACATCGTCTAAGACGAAAGGAAAAGTAGTATTTGTTTGGACGCAAAAACATCCGCTTTCTCGCGATAAAATCTTAAACCACGCAATCGTTCATCAGAACCACGCGCTCAGCTCATATCATATTTAAAAGCAGTCTCTCTCTATCTCTCTTTCCCTATATTCTCGTAGAGAGCACCCACCACAGTTCACTCCCTTGCGGCATAGACAGCATTGCGTTCGTAGGTCCACACACCTCGACGACGTTTCGGTCGTAAAGCAACAAAAATGCGGAATCAGCCACCTCTCAAACTGATAAACCGATCGCCGATCCCCGAGTATAGAACGCGGATATCGCCGACACTCTCCACATCACCACCACCTTCGTTGGACCACCGCTGTGTCGTCCACCGTTGGTCAAGCAAATCAAGCGGATCAGATGAATGATGATGGAGAACAATCGATCGAAGCGTTTAAACGATTAGGCTGGTATGGGACCTGCTGGGAGATTCCTATAACGTATCCGTATCCGTTTCAAATTAAGCGGAAAATCGCACTCCCGTGTCGTCGTTGCCGCCTCCGTCGTCGTCGTCGTCGTCATCGTTGTTGCGTCTCTCTGTCGTGAGGTGAATCGGGGATCAATGTGCTTAATGACGTGCTTACGCCGTGGTGCGGTATGGGAATTATTGGCTTGAAAGCAGGATATGATGTGTTGCGAATTGGTGGTTATGGTTAATCGTATTAGTTTCAATTTGCATTAGAAGTAGTTTTGAGTAAAAATCTACGGCCCTAGCCTGCCTTTGTTTGAAGACTAAAAATCTAAACAAATCCACTTTTCCAGTTATAATGCGACTTAAATCCTTGACAACTAATCACTTTCCGAAGCCTAAATAACACAGACAATGGCTATTAATAACTACATAAGACTCAGGTGCTACTGTACCACAGTTCTTTGTCAGAGTGCAACACACATGATGATTTATTACCACTCGTTGAACCTTTGGCTCTTGGTCGTAAGCAGCAAGTGCTGAAACTCCTCGCATACGAGCGATGCCCTTCAGCTGGTCCAATATTTGCTTTCGTGTTTATAGTTCAAGTAGATACCATTCTCTACAGAAAAAGACCAGCATTGGCACGGAAATGGGGGCAGGTTCGTGCCTTGCAGATAAATTCACTCAACTCAACGCAAGCGCACTGTATGAAATCCCCATTGCTGATCTTCAAATCATTCTACCCCATCAGAAACCGAAAGCACCAATAGCCCTGAGCTGACAAATTGCACATTCTGTGAATTGCGTACAACGTCTCCAATACCTCTATATAATGTAAAACAAATGCAATTAAGGGTGCTTGAAATGAAACCCTTCCACTGAAGCTGTGAGACGACGAAGGTAAATTCGAATGCTTGCTAATGCTGTTCTGTTGTCGCCGTTGTTCTTATTCTTAGAATGGTTCCTCGGTTGATGAAACTTGTTTGCTAACGGGCGCGACTCCTACGCAGGAAGCGTTTCCGCGCCCTGCTGTAGATTCATCCGGTCTACCCAACACGATTGGGCGCATGACTCATTAGTTAGAACTGAAAATCGTGAGACACAGGGATTAAAAAATTCTAACGCGTGCAGAACATAATGATTAATGGTTCAGTTACCAGGAACATTCGAATCTTTGGTTCGACCATGGAGAATCGACTAACTGATTGGGCTGTCGGTTGAGATGGTATTGCGATTGCAGCGACGACAACGTTGGTTAGCAAAAATCCAAAAGTGCAAATGTGAGCTGCCATACACTACTTGTTGATGTTTTACTGCTTCATAATCTGCAAATGGTACTTGGTACATGAAATGTTAATTGGTTTTTGATCGCAGTAGTCAAATGTCAGTGAATTGTTCAGCGGTCAGTGAACTGCTGGGGCGAATACGGTCAATGGTGTTGCAAATCATTTTTTCAAGGAGTGGAGTGGCGCTTTCTAATCAATCTGTCGAAACGTACCCAGTAAAGTAGCTTTCAAGGCTAGAATAAGATGGAGCTGCTCGCAAACATGGGCTTTTAATTTACACTCGCCCCACAATTGTGATTAGGTAAGGCATCGAGCAACACAATAACAATCATAATACTTGAAGTAAAACATATAATTAAGGGCAATTGAAGCCATGCGGTGTCTCAAGGTTTGTTCCTTAAAATTATACAGTATGTCAAAAAGTACCACTCCGGGAGCTTTACACAAGTGTTCGGTATTTTGAACGTGAAATGTAAAAGATTAAATTGTTTTTATCAACTAGAATGGTATAAGAACAGTATATAATACTTTTTATAATTGATAAATGACGTGTGTATGCTCAACGCCAAATTTCAATTAAGTGGATTTTGATTATTTCTTCCGATATACTACACAATAATATTAATTTCTAGTTAGTATCCCACAAACTTGGAGACAATAACAATAGATTAAAATGCGCCAAAAGGTTGAACTAAATCGCGATTATATGGGGTGGATAAACTTTTTTTAACATACTGTAGAAACTTTGTTAATTTAATGTAATTGTAATAGTAGGGTACATGTCCCTTGACTTAGCCAATTATGCAGCGGTCGATTACAATTTTAATTAAAACTCATAAATTGGTTGAGCTGGAAACAATATTCAACTAGTTATATCTTTGCTAAGACATTCTTAATAAGACATTTGCTGTTATCCATGGAAATTTAATCAATGAAATTATATTAAGTCGAAAATTTTCGACGAGTATGGATATAAAGATTGGACTCGGAAAAAATGCGGCACTTTGTTTTGGGTGTAACTTTTTATCGCGTGAGTAAGAATTGATGAAATTTTGAGTAATACTAGTTTAGAGTGTTATGTTAATGTGTGCAAAATTAATCGCGATCTGTCAAGTAGTTTTCAAGATACATTCGAAACAAGAAGAGCTACGCCAGCAAATCTTGGGCGCGGTGATCGATAATCCTGGTCAGTCGCACAGATGGATCGGCAAAAGGCTTGGAATCCACCATTCCACCGTGTCCCGCGTTGTGAAGATGTTCCAGGAGACGAAGACCATCGAGCGGCGGCTGGAAGCGGCCGAAAACCGAAAACGGAATACCCAGAGAAGGCGCGGAAGATAAGGCAGTACTTTAAGAATAACCCGAACCTTTCCACCCGAGACGTGGCCAAAAAGGTCAATTCGTCGAAGTGGTTCGTCCAGCAGACCGTGAAGCGGGCTGGGCTACGTGTTTTTAAGGTCAGGAAGACGCCAAACCGGACTGACAAGCAAAATACGGTGGCCAAATTGCGTGCGCGGAAGCTGTACCGTGAGTGGCTGGTCAAGCCAGGCTGTCTCGTCATGGACGACGAGACATATATCAAGGCGGACACCAAACAAATCCCCGGCCTCGAGTTTTTTGTCGGTACGTCCCGCATGGAGGTTCCGGAAAAGTTCCGGAAGAGAAAGATGGACAAAT
>JAHHFK020000511.1:10000-36174 GCA_024533555.2 Aedes koreicus
CGATGATGTAATCAAAAACAATAGGCTCATGTTTTCTGTGGAACGAGATGTCGTTGCATTTGTGAATGCTTAGTGTAAGCATGTTTCTAGAGCACCATTTAGCAAACAATTCACATAATGTTGTAGTGTGTTTAGCTCTTGAATTGCTTCTGTCACAACCATATAAATTTTTACGTCGTCAGTACAAACCATCGGCAAGCTGGTGGCAGCACTGCAAGAGAGCTCATTGATGAAAATGAAAAACAGTAGAGGCCCTAGGTTGATTCCTTGTGGCACACCTGATAAATTAGTAAACGGTTCAGAGGATTCATTTCCAACTTTGAACAAACCAGCGCCTGACCTGAAGGATATGACCTGAACCAGCTGGTCAATGATGATGAGATACATATTCTTTCAGGTCGTCTGGAAGAAAAATCCCATGATCGACACCATGACCACAGAAGATTTCAGGTCGGTATATACAACGCCCACTTGTATTCCATGATCCATTGAGCGCATGCAGAAATAGCGAAATCGGATGAGATTCGTAGATGTTGATCTCTTGGGATAAAAACCATGTTTGATCCAACGCAAGGTCGCGTTCTTATAGGAAGCAAACAGCATATCATTAATGATGATTTCACACACACAAAATTAAATTAAAACCACCTTATCATATGTAAATGATTTTCACATATGATCAATCAGACATTCCTACTAGATAGATTTTGGTTTGGATAAGCCCTTCAAAAAATTTATAACCACATACTCATACATTTTCATTTAAAATTATATCTATACAAACAGCTTCTATTTAATCACTACATTAGGCCATAGTTGGGAACATAGGAAACAATGTGTCCCCAATATTGGGTTTACGGTATTCTTATGAAATCATTGTTCATGTTTTATTTTGTGAATAGCTAATTTGTAAGGTGTAGCTATTTTTTCTACATCTAGAATGAATCATTAAGCATATCGGTTCAATTTAGCCAAATTAAGCTCATTTGAAGAGCATGAAGATAATTTGTTTAGCTTAAGCAGTGAGACCATGGTGGCTAAAAGGATAAGGAATGTATAGAAAATAAGTTTTCCACGTTCATTTGCGTTGTACGCGTGTATTTGAGATGGTTTTAGTATGTTTATCATAGCATGCTGTGCGTTTGATTGGCATCTTTCGTTTGTTTACTTGTTTGCACGGTTCAAATTCTTCGTTTTCAAAATATCGCCCATTGAAGAAGACGTGAAAATAAAGGTTTTGGACACATGGCTACGTGAAAAGGGTGTAAGTAGGCGACAATTGGTGAAGCGGTCTGAATTCATCACTCTAGTGTGAATTCCACCATAACCAAGTTTGGGGAACACTGTTCTTTGGATGAACTGCCAGGAATAGGCAGAAAATCTGGACCTTCCAACCCTTAACTGGATCCGAATGTGGTAGCTCTAATTCGGAAAAACAAATTAATGTCGATACGTGATTTGGCCAAAGCGGAACCAGCGTCGGAATGATTCAACGAATAAAGTAATGGAACAACCTGAAGACCTGCAAGAAGCAGAAAATCGCCAAGCAACGTGCAGAACAGAAGCAACGCGCAGCGACCGGATGCATGTATTTTGATGAACAACGAGACCTATGCCAAAGAGGAATCAAAAACGCATCCAGGTCCACAATATTACACTGCCTTCGTAGGGGATAAGCGATGCAGACAGATCGATTCCAGTGGAGAAGTTTGGTTGGAAAGTGCTGGTATGGCAAGCAACATGTTTCTACGGTATGAAGTCTACCATTTTTTGCATTACCGGAACAATCATTGCGAAAATCTATCGATCTGGGTGTTTTTGAAGAAGAGGTTGCTGCCTTTATATCAGAGCAATAGTACCATGGCCGGATTTAGCGTCGGCGTATTATGCCAAAATAACTCTCCATTGGCTCATGGAATAGGGTATAGATTTTTTTGAGAAAGACATCAATCCGCCAAATTGCCCTCAGTTTCGGCCCATCGAACGCTATTGGGCGATTTTGAAGAGGGTCTTCTTACAGCTGAGAATATGCAAGAGTTCAAAAAAATTTGGGCTAAGGCGTCCAACAAACTTGATGCAGAGTGTTCGATCAAAAATTCGCAAATTCGTCAAAGAATAATATTTGATTTCATCTGGTCTTCACAATATACAAGTTCAATCCCGTACAATAAAAAATCATCCATTTGTTTGAATAAAACTTCATTTTTTTACATGATTTGAAAGAAAAATATGTGGATAACTTATTTTCGATACAGTCCTTTTGTTTGGACCTAAGCTCTAGTTAGTTCTTGAATGTTTTAGAACGATCTTTAATCTCAATACTTGTTTGTGCGAGATCTATGTTGGACATCCAGGAAATTGTACCGTTCACATTCTATCGAAAGATTGATGGGTTGGATAAAGTAAGAAAATATAGGACAACTGTTCATCTCAATTCTTGTATCATAAACCCATAAACTACCGAAAGATTGATAAACTCGGCTCATGAAATGAAGACATTTATCCCAAAGAGTTCGTGGATCACCTAAAACAGCCTTTCCAACTAATGGGTTTTGGAAGCTTTATTTTGGGGACCTATTTCTGTGGTTCCCATAAACTGCCAAAAGATTGATGATTTGACTAGTAAATATGTAAACCAAAACTGCGAAGCGGTCTTTGGTAATCTAGAAAAACCTTTCACCTCAATTCATCATTCACTTTTCATATCAAAGGCTTGTTCGCGACAAAATCTGGACAACCCCAAATACGTATATCTCTGGAAATACTTTATCAACGCGTGAAATATTTCGCCGACTGATGAACGCATGCCTCTTCATTGTGTAAAATCATTTTTTGGTGATACTACAAGCTTTTAGATCGAAGATGGCGTCGAAAGAAGAGCAAGTGCAAAAAGCAATTGTGTGCGGTCGCAATGAAAATCCGGATCTGCCAGTAAGAAAACTTGCAAAAAAGCTTTTTTTTCCTGCAAGCACTGTCCATAACGTTCTTAAATCTTTCGATACTTGTTTGACAACATCCAGGAAGGCTGGGAGCGGAACAAAAACGGATCACAGCAACCACCAAAAGGACGCGAAGGTGAAGCAAATATTGCAGAAGAGACCAGATCTTTCGGTACGTACTGTGGCTAGAAAAATAAAAACGTCCCCAACTTTCGTGCACCGGCAAGGTATGAAGTCATTCAAGGTGAAAACTGTACAGAACCGTACACTCAGGCAAATAAACTTAAGAATTTCATAAGGTTCAACTTATGAACGATGCTTAGGTATTTCATAAGGCTGACTTATGAATGATTTTTTTTACACGACGTTGTTCTTGTTCGCCTTTAAGCTGTCCTAATAAGCAGTGTTGATATCAGTCTTGATAAAACTCATGCTCGTTCTGTTCAAAGGCGTGGAATTTCAGGCAACATAACATTGAATACCTTTAAGTTCCATGCGAAAATCAAATGATAATTCGTGACAACAAAGGTAACTAGAAGAATGAACGTTCGATTTTCAAAATGCTTTGATATTCATTTATGTAAACAGGTTCATTTTCAATATGAATTTCGAAATGTCAGAAATGAAATTCAATAAACCACAATGAATATAAATTACTCGTCGGGATCGGAAAATATGCAAGGGCAGCCCTGTCCATGGTATTCTTGCTCAGCATTGCTAGCATCTATTCTTATGGAATGATGATGACGGCCCTAGTTATTCCATGTTCGTATAAGGATTCAAAATCACTTAATAATAAAAAAAAAATAGATGATATTCAGATTTCGTCTAATGAAATTCATGCTTACCGATTGATAATCAAAACAACAGTGAAAGCAGATTTTTTACCGGCACTTAGAGCCGACTTCATTCATTGCAGCAAACAAAATTCAGTTGACATAGAAGTGACAGCGGTAACCATGAAAACCGAGAAAGTAAACATCATCATTACACTGGGATAAAATCATTTTCACTTCTCATGGATATTTTATGAAAATCCAAGGCACTAGTTGATATATACTAGTGGGCAAGTCACTGGTCCCATAACCTCAACGTTCAAGGTTCGAAACCAGGTTGGTTCTTTTTTTTTTTTTTTTTTTTTTTTTTTTTTTTATAGGGTTTTTTTTAAAAACATATTTTTTTTTTTTTGTTAAAAATATTTATTTTTTTTTTTTAAAATTTGGAATTTTTTTTGGTGGGGTTTATGTTAAAAAGAATATGGGGGGTAACCCGGGGCCGTGTTTTAAAAAAAAATATCAGCAAAAAGGGGGCCCCCAAAAACTAAATTTTTGTTTATTTTATTTTTGTTTTTTTTTAATCGCCGGTTGGTTTAATTTTATTTTTTGTTTTTTTGGTTTTTTTTTTTTATTTGTTTTTTTTTTTATATATTAATTATTGTATTAGGGGTGTCCCTCTGATCAACGAATAACTCAAACGTAGACGTATAGTTGATTATTATTCAACCTACGACAGCTCACTCCAAGAGTGAAAGCAATCATTCTGGGCACAAACTGCGTTTTCCAATCACATTCTCGACATATTGATTCAAATGATAGCCAAGCAACAACAAACAATATGCCGAACATATTGCGGAAAGTGAGCTATAAAATAAGTAGTAATGAGAATATATGGCTTTATAATGGTCATCAATATCACAGAGCAGCGAGCACGAGCGCGCGTACTCTGATCCAACGCTGTCCATTCCATGGAGATACACTAGGCTACTTCAATATATGCAGATTTGTGTAGTTTGAGTCCACCACAGCTGGAGCCACGTCATTCGTTTTACGAAGCGCAACGATATCCAGATGACCATATTCGACTGTGAACCGTTCCAGGAAACGGATAGCTCATTGCTGTGATCCGCATACTTGCCCCCGTGTTGGTTCAATGGATCGTCTGGCATCGATCATCGAAATGTTACAATCTGCTGTTTAAAGTACACACTCGGCACAAACAGGAACTCATCCAGATCCAGTTTTACGCAAACCGCGACGTCCAATGGCCCCGGTAACAACTGACAAACTTACGGTTCTAATGCGATTTGACGAATCTGACATTAATTAAATGATTGCTTGAAAATTTGATATACAAGCAGTGTGTATGTCTTTACCGAAGCGACATAAACCACACTTTACGGTTTGATCATTAGAAGGAACGCGGGTATTTGAATTCCGGATCAAACAAAAAACCGATTCGTCAAGGTTCCACGCCTGATTTCCTCCCAAAAAAAAAAATATTACGATTCACAAACAATGTACTAGCTACTGAACAAGACCGGTCGCAAGGAGGCACGAACTAATCAAAAATCTCTTAGAGAATGCCACCATGATTGATACAGATTAAATAGTTGGCTGCCGAGATTGTAGGATTGAATAGCAGGTATAATTACCACCCGCTGAATGAATTTCGTTCGATCTCTGCGGCTGTAACCAAAAGCAATCACTTGTACCGGGAGGGAGTGGTGTTGCTACTTTTAAGGGAGACAGGATACGACGCGGTCAATCAGAAATTATAGCTATCACCCGTGAGGTGACGGAACTGGCTTAGATTACTGTTATCGAGCATTCTGAACAAGTGTGCTGCAGTCGAATTTTGCTGATGATGGAATGTTTCTTCTATTTTCTCTATTCAAGTGCAATAGATGATTTCATTCTTGCTTTTTTCCCGTATTTACGTGACTTTTAGCCTCAGGCTGGTTCGACCATTTAACTCTTTACGTATCGAAGCCATCAACAGCCATCTTCCTTCCGAAGAAAGACGTGATCAGAGATTTTTCGTCTCAGAAAATCTCAACAACGGCGACTGAAATTTATGAAGTGAGAGGCGACTACGCTAACCACCACTTTCGAACCCACCGCAACTTGTTTTTAGCTAAACAATCAGATTGAAATTTTGCTAGCACCCGATAAAGAAATACTATTTTGCAGAGTTGATTTCAAGATATGTTCGTTGGTAATAAGTATCTGCTGTCAGTGATCTATCAAGGTCAATAACGTATCTTAAAGGGTGAGTCGATAATTATTGCGACACTTTCAAACTTCCAGACTAAAGAGTGCATTGTTTACATCCGCTCAGTTATCTAACGGGTGTCCACTAAATAATGAGAACGAAACGAATGGGTCAGGAAAAAAATACCAGTGAAGTTTTGTTCAAACTGATTTATTTTATTAAAAGGGTCAACTTAAATCTTCAAACTAAGTTTAGGAATATTGTATATGGCCGGGTCCGGGGGGGGGTAGGGGGAGGGGGGTTTTGGGGGTTTGCGGGGGAAGGGGGGGGGGCCCCAATTCCCTTGTACCGGGGGAAAAAGAAAAACTCCGAGAGGGCGGGGGAAAATTTGGGGGTGCGTCTTGTGGGACATTTGTATTTTTTGCCCCAAAAATTGGTGTTTTTTTTGGGAGGGTGTGCCGCGAATTTTTCTGTGTTGTTTTTTATTTGAGATTTTTTTCTTTTTTTTGTCCTGGTGGGGTTGTAGGTTTTTTTTTTGTTATTTATTTTTTTTTTTTTTTTTTTTTTTTTTTTGGGTGTTTTTTTGTTGTTTTGAGGGTTTGTGTTTGTGGGTTTTTTTTTTTTTGTTGGTTTTTTTTTTTTTTTTTTTTTTTTTTGTTTTTTTTTGGGTTTTTTTTTTTTTTTTTTTGTGTTTTTTTTTTTTTTTTTTTTTTGTTTTTTTTTTTTTTTTTTTGTTTTGGTAAAACTGATGAATAGTTTAGATAGTTCCTGATAGTTCCTCCAAAGGTTCGAGGTACCAAAAACTTGATGTTTCGCAAAGTTTCGTCTAGATGGCCAAGAAACGATCCACATTGAAAACGTACAAGGTACAATACTTCCCAAATCGAGACGAATGCAAGCAGAGTGTTGCCAAAACGCGTGCCCGGAAACTCTAAACGAAGCTGCTAACGAAATTCCGGTGCTGCGTCATTGATGATGAGAGCTACATCTAAGCGAATTTTAAGCAGTTGCCAGAACAGGAATATTTCGCGGGTTAGCACAAGTATACACACTTAGATTTTTATCCAGAAATCTGTAAAAGTTTACTGAATTCTCAACAGCTGAACGTTCGGTAATCCGATTTAACGGATTTCGGTGAAATTTCACAAATATCTGTAAAAAAATTACATCGAAAATTTTACCGAAATCCGTTAAATTAGATTACCAAACGTTTAGCTGTTGAGAATTCGGTAAATTTTTACAGATTTCTGTAAAAAAATCTAAGTGTGTAGGGTGTCCCAGAGTCGGATTTTCACTGCTGAAAAACAAGTTTGTGTGACGAAATTGGATTTTTGCAAAAAAAAAATCACCCAAATGCGAGGCATTTCCCACGAAAATCGTAAACAGATTGTGCACAAATGGTGCTCTATTTACCCTCTTTCAGATTGAGATTTTCTAGCACCTGATTAAGATATACTATTTTGCAAAATTAACCTCAAGACAGGTCTGTTGGTAATATCCCTAGCAGCCCACTTGATACATATCGGTTACAGTAACTTGAATATGACTAAATTTAGTCACAATCAAGTGTATGCAACCAATTATGGCAGTTTTGTGTTACTTGGGAGATCAAGACAATCAGGGAGTTAATGCCAATAATGAACCTTAAAGGGTGAATCGATAATTATTGCGACACTTTCAAGCTGGTGTAACTTTTTTCATACTGGACCGAAATTAACCAAATTCTCCCCAGTTTGTTTTTGGAGTGTATTGTTAACATCCACTCAGTTGTCAGTCAGATTCTGCTTGAGATGAAAGAAAATCAGCAAACCGTTTGCGAAAGGATTCTGTTCACCCATATGCAAAATCCTGGGTTGTCCCATCGCGTCCCAACTGGTGAATATACATAACAGGGGGTCCCAGTAAGTCTAAGCACGATTTTAAAATAACAAGACGAGCTCGGTTTTTAAGTAAATTGAGTATTTATTGCACTCTTATGTTCTCTTCAATATTCTTCTACAGTTGAACGTGACATTTCCAAGATCCATTTAATCGTACGCCAAAGAGTGGACTTTTGATCTAACACTGCTCATTACCTTCAGCACAGACTGTTTGCCAGAGGTGTGGTGTAGTTGACCTCCACGTGGTGCGCCTTGGAAACGTTAAGCTCCCCCAGCTTAAGCTGGCCGATGCCAGCAAAACCCCAATTATGATAACTGATTGCGAAAGAATAACGATTAGTGCTGTTGCATTAGGGCGGGTTCCTGTGTCGTCCCCCTGAGTACTGCCGGGTGACAGCGAGCAGGAAATGGTGAGGTTCCAGCGGCACAGGTTGTCTCCGTTCCATTTAAACCTTGGCAGGCCTCCAGTTCGTTCCAATCTTGCACTCCATTGGCATTGTGGAGAGTTGGATGAGTTCCAAGAAACTGGACCTTGCCCATCATAAGACTGAAGACACGGTTGTTAACAACCACAAATCGGAGCAACATGCGACGATTAGTGGGTAACTGCACAATAGAATCGAAGAGGTCCCTGAGGTACTTCACGTTTTTTTTTTTTTTAGATCAGCCACCTCGATTACGCCTGCAAGAAAGCCTCTATGGCTTTATCGGCGTACGCCCTGTCCATACTTAGGTACGGCGTGCTGACTTGTTTTTAATACCAAGAGCTACCTAAGTAAGCTCTACACACAGGCTTACTAGGTGGGATGAAAAGTAACCTCCTAGGGTATGAAAAAAAAAATTAAATATTGCTCGATACACTTTTCCAACTTCTTGATCCCGTCCGAAAAGTAATTTTCTGGAACGTCTGGAAAATACACCTCCGGGGTGTCGATGATTTCCTCGCGTTAGCTGAATTTTTAATTGATGAGCCATCTTTTGAGGTTTGGGAACAGATAATAGTCTGAGGGAGCCAAATCGGGTGAAAACAATGGATGCGTAAGTCCTTGATTTTAGCCGCGGTTTTGATGCTGCTGTGCACCGGAGCATTGTCTTGCAAAAACAAAATTGTTTTTCTCTTCGTGTAAGGCCGTTTTGCAGCGATTTCGTCCTTCAAACGCTCCAACAATGCACGGTAATACTCGCTGTTGATATATGCTGATGTATGCCATGACAATCCCAGAAAACTGCCGCCAAACTCTTTCCGACCCATTGAACCTCCCTAGGCCGCTTCGGAGTACTCGTTCCGGCTTCAGTCCATTGCCGGGCACTCATTCCGTACTGGTGTGTAATAGTGGATCCAGGTATCATCAACAGTTACCAATTGACGTCAAATGTCCTTCCGATTCCACATCAGCAAGTCTAAACACTGTTTCGAAGTGCTCTTGCGTTCGTGTTTTTGGTCAGGAGTGAGCATGCGCGGCACCCAGCGGCAGGATAACTTTTTCATACGCAGAATCACGCCCAAAATATAGCGTGTGCGCTCAGTACTAATCGTTGTGGCATCTGGCATCTCAAAACCAATATTAAATGGTGTAATCTGACGGAGCAT
Organism: Aedes koreicus; assembly: GCA_024533555.2. Lineage (NCBI taxonomy): Eukaryota > Metazoa > Arthropoda > Insecta > Diptera > Culicidae > Aedes > Aedes koreicus. The sequence continues at coordinate 19,402 of JAHHFK020000511.1, forward strand.
TTGCCCCATAATACTTATTCCACTATTCTTTTGTTTCCTTCGCCGTTTTGCCCCTCAAAAAAAAAATTTTTTGAGAGAAAGAAAAATTTTTTTTTATACATTTTACATAATATGGCAAAAGCCAACAACAAACAGCGGTGTAAAAAAAAAAAAAAAAAGAAAATCACACTAAAATGGTGTGTTTTTTTAAATATAGTCCGTTCATATTTTAAGAGAACAGACATCCAGGCTCGAACATTTTTTTTCCAATTTACTGTGTAAATTTTTAAAAGCAAACCGTTGGAAAAACAACGCCGCCTAGTCTAGGTTTCACCAGACTAAAATTGACACACTATCCAATCTCGAGGCGGACCACTTGTCGCAACAGCCATCAATATACGATTCACCAAACTAACGAAAACGAGCTGCAATTTTAAAATGGCAGTTACAGAAATTTACACACGGAGGGCACTCCAGCTTGGATGTCTGTTCTCTGTTCTTTCAAAAGTTTTTATGGAATCCGCTGCCTTGAAATGTTTGCGCAAGTATGCCTTTGTCAGAGCCCAAAAAGTTTCAATTGATCTTGCCTGGGGACAGGTTGGAGGATTTATCTCCTTGGGTACGAATTCGACTCCGTTGGTCACTTTGTTCCAGGCTACCGTGTCCTTCGCGTAATGCACTGATGAGAAATCCGGCCAAAACAGTACTGGATTATTATGTTTCCGGATCATGGGGAGCAGGCGCCGCTCCAAGCATTCCCGAACGCAAACATCAGCAGTCATCGTATCGGTTGTTCCAAACGGATTTGAAATCATTCCACACTCACAAATTGCTAGCCAAACCATTGCTTTTCCACCGAATTTTTCGGTAAAAATTGACATATCGGCATCGTCAATAGTTTGACCAACACGGACCGTATAGAACTGGTCACCCGGGAGCATCTTATAATCAAATTTTACGTAGAATTCATCATCCATAATGACGCATGCCGATTTTCTACACAGCAGTTTGCTCGGTCGACGTTACGCTTCAAAGATCCCAGCTTTTTGGTCACATCGCGAACAGAAGTACCCAACAAACAATTCAAAGCGATCAATAAACACCCATGTTAATTAAATGTGGAATTATAGCTTCCAGAACTGAATAAAAATGTAGTCGTTTTGTTTTTAAGAATAACAGAAAAAAAGCTTTACAATAATTACTTGCATTTGATTTAAAAACATGTTTTATAAGCTGAACTATATTTTTTATGACTCTACAGTTCAATCATCAGGGAAAAGCTTTAAAAAACATGGAATAAAAGCATGTTACTCAAAAATCGTTATCATTGTATAACGGCTAGATAGAATTATTTAAAAACGTCTAAACAACCATGACTAGACGCATTGTTCAGCTATACAATGATATCGATGTTCAGCTATACAAATAAATGATTTAATCATTTCAATTAATTAATCAATTAATTTTATTACAAACTTTGTAATAAAATTAATTGACGCTTAAGAACCGTGGTATAAGCTTCAGTAACATATTTATTCGGTCATTGTGCGACGCCTAATCAGTTATGCAATGCTATCGTTATGTAATATGTTATAGAATGTTTTGGTAAGAATTTCATAGTTTCTGCTAAGTTAAAAATCTACTTAAGTTAACTTCTCAAAACCAATATGATGAAGTAATTAAAAAATTCTACCAGCCGCAAATGTATGCGATGAATTTCTGGATATATTTGCATTTTGAAAGGATTGTGATAACACTCCTGGATAAACCCGAAACAAGCTATCAACCTTTAAATCCATTTATTGAATGCTTTATTCGAATGCATCTATCATTCCACTGTTGTATATGACTAATATGAATAGGACTCACAACTATCAGAACTACAGCAAATGTTATTACGTTGTTTTTGTTGTTGTTATTCTTGGATTTTTGTTCTATTTCTCTTCACATGAGTTCGTTTGATTCGTAAATATTGTAATATTTCTAACTGTGACTGACTGAGAGGGTTAAATATTTCCGTGCCATTATCTTTTGCTTGGGTTAATGCCGATACACTCGTTTGTGTCACTCTACTAGGTACTACATCTGAGAGTTAAAAAAGTACATATTTCATTGAACCGTTGTCCAGTGCTGGTTGAGATTGATTCGCCATGTAAAATAATTGTAGATTTCCGATCAAGATAGGTCTCACCATTACTGGGTTTTGTACTGATTATAACTTATGCTTCATTGTTTCCGTGTCTGTGTCGTATTATGCTTTCGTATTTGTGTGCTTCGTAAGCACACGCTTCATCGTGCAGTTTGTGTGTGAGTGCGTTCTGTGTTACGAATTTTATGAAAATTGACTAACCTTCCTAATAACCATGTTTAGTACTCTGATTAACTTGTGAATGTATGTATAAGAAAAGTGTAGATATTTACTTCAAACGAAAAAAAAATGCAACAAAGAAGAAATGCCTTGTTCTGTGTATGTAGGAAAGGTGCTTATTATAGGCCTCCGCTAATGGTAAACATGTGTGTTTTTGTGTGCTTATTGTTGCACAAATTGGAAAATACATTGATATTGTTTGATTCGATTCGTCGATATTATTATTAAGATTTAACGAGTCTTGGTTGCAGTAAACGCCTTAAATTCTATGTTTCGACAATTATATAACCTATCCGCTAAATGCCTTCCAGTATAATTTTAATAAAGGTTTGGAAAGTGAGTTTCTGCACCAATAAATGCTCTAATGTTCTAAAATGTGGTTTCTTGTAGAAAAAACAGTGCTTCAGAATAAAAGAAGAATTTGAATATATTAGGAATAAATAGAATCTATCAATAAATATTGAGCAAGCGGGAATCAAACAGACTAAAGGACTAAACAAATTGTCACAGATTCAAAAAGTAGTCTTATATAAAGGGAGGATGGAAATGATTTAGGTTACATGATGTGGGAAGTCTTGGAATAAATTGCAAGGGTTGACAACAGTTTGAAACGGTTTGGTTCCTTCGCCATCTTATAACTGCACATAATTGCCTTAAAGCTACCAAATGCTTATAAATCTCAAGCTCTGAAAAGCTCAACAGCTAGAAAAACCTTGCGCAATCAACTATATGGTAGCCTAATTTGTCAATCCGAGCGATTAGATGCAGAAGCCTCATGATAGATTGGTAGTGCAAATGTTCAAATCGTGGCAACGTTGCTATCATCAGCATTTTCATCATCGGATGCAGACGATTCAGCAGCATTGTCATCAAAGTTGGACGATTCGGAAGTCTCCTGGGAAGAAGCGCCCTCTTTATCTTTTTCAGCAGCGTCTTCTACCTCCCGGATATCTCCTACGCACTGTTTACTATTACTAGCACCACCGTTACAATCACCTCCACCACCAACATCCCCACCATCACCACCGCTACTATCATCAGCTGGCCCGCCAGCATCGGTGGCAATGGAATCCATGACGAAATTTTCCGAATCTGATGAAGTTGACACCGGCGTTCCACCCCGCTCCGGTTGAACCGGTATTCCAGAGGATTCCTTGCTTTTTGGAGGCGAGACGGAATTAGAACGAGAATAGCCAGGCGTAACCGACGCATTCACGACAATGGCCGGAGCGGTTGATTCTCGCGGTACTTCCCGACTGGGGCCAGGTCTTTCATTGTCTTGTAGAAAATCAGTAGCACGGAATGTTCCATCGGTAATTCGACGAATTTCACGAGGGCGTGGTCCCGTTCCGGCCGGCCGGAAGCTATTATCTTCAAAATTGAATGCCCAATTACGGAATGGATCGCCACCACTGCGTTCCTCGCGTCTAGCTGCTGAGCCTGTTCGCGCTGGACTTTCCGACCTAGCTCGATTTACATAACTGAACGCCGATCTCGAACCAGCGTGATCTAAACGACCTGAAGGAGAATCCATGGGGACATTTTCGTACTCATGCTCCCGCAAACGAGACAGCTGCGGCGTATTTCGTAAAACCCTTGGATAGCTGCCATTCATAGTTGGATACTCTCTTGCCGGTGGAATGTAGTCACCATACTCGTGCGAACGCATTTCCGCTTGGCCGTCCAACCTCATGAGCTCCTGATGATTCGTGGTACTCCCACACCCATCACAGTTCCGGGAAAACATAAAGTTAAAATCGATAAACTTATAATCTGGTGGGGTTTGGCCTACCCACATTGGAAGCCATTTATTGACTAATAGCCATTGCAGCGATGGTTTTGAAATCCGATTCACCTGGGATTCACTATCGTTTTGCTCAGAACTATTTTGGCTTTCCTTTTTGGACTTAATCTTAATTTTTGGAATTGTTCCAGTTACCTTTGCGGTCACTGATGAAGAATTAAAAGTTGCAGCAGGAGAGGTTCCTGAATTACTACCACCAGCTGCTTCGCCACCTGTTGCACCTCCAGAAGGGCCCGGTTGACCGGAAGCCCCATTTTTGCTGATGTTGTTCATTGATTGGGAATTTTCACCACCCAAGCAGCTGAAGAAACTCTTCACATTTACGGATGACGAATCCTTCGCGGTTGCGCTGGGCTGGTTGTTAGTTGTAGGATTAAGCCTAATATGACCGACGGTACCAAGATGGCTATGACCTAGAACGGCGTAGTGACCTCCAAGATTGTAATGGTCGATATTGCCGCATGAAGAACTCAAATGTCGTTCGATACGGCCAACTCCATGACCAAGTACATCCAATCTTCCAAAAACTCCCCGATTGGATGGTCCGGCAGCTGCTGCCCCAAAAGATCCCGTATTCTGATAAGCCGGTTCTTCACGAACGCTCTCGTAAACATTGTCAAACTTTGCAATGTTCTGATTCTGATAACGATGGTACTGATAAGATTCCGTATCGTCGAAACTACGTTGTCGAGGAGCTCGCATGCTGTTGTTCTGAGAATGTCTTGATCGGTTAAGATCCAGATGGAGATTTTGGTAACGGGCTCCCGAATTTATTGATTGTTGATTTTGGTAGTAATTGTTGCGTTGTGCGCCCGCACGTGGCACATCGTATCCAGCAGTTCTATCGTACAGTTCATTACGGTATGCGAGCGAAAGATATTGTTGTTGCATTTGCAGCATACTCGGAGGAGGTGGTGGACATGGAGCAATTCCCGGTTGAATATTGTTGATACGAGGTCCCATTCCGACTGAGGACGGTCCAGGTTGGGGTTGTTGATTGGCTTGAAGCACAAGAGGGGGTGGTTGAGGGATGACAACCGGAGGATTTTGAGCAATAGCAGGGGCAACCGCAGCCACACCAGCATTTGCAGCAGCAGCTGCAGCGTATTGTTCAATTGACTCGTAAATATTTTCGTAGTGTACATTGTTATTGTTGTTGACGTTATTGGCATTGTTGTTATTGTTATTATTTGAAGCCTGATTGTAGCATACAGCACCAGCTTCAGAGTTCAGTCCTTCCGCTTGGCTGTTCTCATCATCGTTATTTTGGTTGTTATTGTGAATATTGCTGTTATGGATGTTGCTATTGTTTGCTGCACTAGAAATGATCGAACAATTCGCATACCTTGAGCTGCTTGCTGCCGTGGCGGCGGTAGCGCCCTGCTGTTCGCTTCACATGGGCTTATCTATCATTGCTACACCGGCATAGCTGCGGCCAATGCTCATCGAAGCCGGCAACAACCGCCAGGAGTTTGTCTCCGGTGTATAAACCTCAACAGAAGCCAAATTTGAAGTTCCATCATCGCCACCCACCACAAACAGCATTCCCTTGTGAGCGACAACTCCAGCATTCCTTCGGCAGAAGGCCATATCCGCAACTTTGTGCCAACTGTTCGTCTCCGCATTGTATGCCTCAACAGATTTCCTCACCAGCGGTCCATCGTGTCCACCAACTGCATAGAGAATGTTATCCAACACACCCACTCCAGCTCCACTCCGACGATCCGTCATTTCCGAAACTTGAGTCCAAGTATCCATTGCCGGATTGTACCTCTCCACCGATGATAAGCACTGCCTGGAAGCTCCGTCATACCCTCCAACTGCATACAAAAGTCCATGCACAACTCCAACTCCAACTGAACTCCTTCTTGTCGACATCGACGAAATCAAGCGCCACTCCTGCGTTCTTGGATCGTACATCTCCGCTGAACTCAATCCCGATGATCCATCGAAACCTCCAACCGCAAAAATACAACTGTTTAATACAGCCACCCCTAAAGTTGATCGTCGGGCTTCCATGCTGTTGCACGTCGTCCACTGGTCCTGAACTGGATCATAAACATCTACAGTACGGACTCGCAACGAACCATTGAAACCACCGATTGCATATACCCTGTCGCCAAGAACGGCCAACCCGGCACGGCAACGCCGAGTAGGCATTTCTGCTACTTGATACCAACGTTCCTCGCGCAGATCATAGCATTCCACCGATCGAATCGCCTTCGGTGCTTGACCCCCAATGACCAGGAGCACTTTTGGCAGCCCAACCGGTTGCCGCGGAATGGTGCGAGGTGTCTTGAAAGTCGTCTTCAGTTCCCCCTTCAACCAAAATTGAGTAACTTTTACCAACTTTCATAAAACAGGCTGAAACGTCAAACCATGGGTAAGCCGATTTATGAAAGTGGGTAAACGTTACTCAGTTTTTCTTTAATCTGGTTCAATCCTAAAGCTGCTAGTCTACTGTTCGTACAATGGACAAATATTTGTCCTTACCTGAGAGACGTGTTTATAAACTATAGTCTGTTGGACTATGCCAACTATCTGTCCATTGTACAAACAGCGTATAGGGACGTTTTTTTTCCACCCCGGTGCAGGTGCGGTGATTTCCATCCAAAAAAAAACTAAAGTTTTTCGTTGTCGGTAAGTACCCAGAAGCGCGTACTCGCCAACGCCGTCATCCTGGATCTATCGGTTTACAAGTGAGCGTATTCGAATTCGTACATGTAGTCCAAACTGTTAAACTTTGTTTTGATGAGTGATGATGAGTATTTACTAATGCCGTAATTTCCTCGACTAAATCTAAGAAGAATCGTGACCGAGACGACCGTCAATCATCGTCGTGATGATCGTAGGCGCAACAAAAGTTTTCATCTAGCAGTTCCAGGAGCCATAGGGGAGAATTATCGCATCGAATCCCAGGGTAAGTTATTAATAAATAAATTTAATTGTAGGTGATTTTCATAAGGTGCGTTTTGTTCATATATTTTAGTCACTACAAAGATGAACCAAGAACGCTTCGAAGCGATCATCGAATGAACGCCTTTAGATGGGAGGACGATGATGATGGACAAACTTTGAGCTCGCAAAAATCATCGTGGGACTAAGATACCGAAAGGGCCAGAATCTGTACGTAGTAGTCGACCACCATCTTCCCGGAGAGGTAGAGAAGAGCACACCTCGGCAGACACCGGCACATAAGTACACAAATGGGCGCCAGATCGAAAAGAATCTGGTGCCACCCACACGTTACTAAAAAGAATGTCACTTGGGATTCGGAAGAAGATAAGGATCTATGGGAAAAAGAGCAGGTTCGTTTAGATCGTGAATGGTACAGTATTGGCTAGAGATATGACCAAGAAAATAATCCATTTTCGGGATTATCAATAAAATATAAAAGAAAAAGCTGAGCTACAGCAGCCTAGGGTATTTTTTTATTTCAATATTTGACCCAATTTACCTAAAATCCACATTTTATAATAATGAGTAGACCTAACCCAAAGTTTATAAATCGTGGGTTTACCCAAATTTGGGTTTAGACTCGGTTACCAAATTTTGAGTAGTTCCAATTTTTATGATTTTGGGTCAATGTTACTCAATTTTGGGTAAATCCAAATGAGCGAAGGGAGGGGTGAAGAACGCTCGGACTTTTCTCTTGATACCTTCCATTAGATGCAAAACAACTTTCCCCGTAACTTTTCGTTGAGCTGCAGACCAAATTTTCCTAAAGCAGTCAACGGAGTTTGCTTCTCTTCCATCTTTCTTATGATGCCGCTTAATGATTGCCCAGTATCTTTCTATAGGACGCATTTTAGGGCAGTTTGGAGGATTTTGGCATTTTTCGACAAAATTGACTTTTTCTTTCTTAAGCATCTCCAACGTAGCAGAAGCGTAGTGAGCAGATACGGCCAAAACAATGGAAGATCCGTATGCTTTCGGTAGATGGGTAGAAGTTCTTTTATGATGCATTCTTTTCTGTAATTTTCACCGTTGATTGTGCACTCAAAAGACGCGACGCGTGACAGGACACAACACTTATTGTTCGTACAAAACGTAAAATGGGGATTTAAATTTACCTTTTTTAGTCAACCGGTTTCGAGCAAGATGTTGCCCATCTACAGGACGATGTTCGACTGGTTACGATAAACAATACTACAACAAGTATTCGTATTGTGTTACCATACACGTCGAGCGGAGTAAAACCAATATTCTACTGGGATTCCAGTTTCGTGATAGAGGATAGAGGATATTATTGGAGCATCATCTTCATTCATCAGTGGATGGTCGGAAGTGGCGATGTAAAGGGTGTCCACGATGAAATTGCCACACGCAAAATTGATTCGCAAAATTCGAGTTTTCATCCGATTGCCATCAAATTTTCAGGGATTGAGAAATAACTATTAAACTTCATTTTACCATTTTACTCGTATTTTATTTACAGTCCATACGCAGGGCTGGTAGCGGAAGTATGGATAAATAATAGTGACTTTAGTGACTAAAATAATAAAAATAGTGACCAAATAGTGACCAAATAGTGACTTCATAGTGTCTTCTATATTTTAGTTTTTTATTTATTTTTTATATGTACAGTGTAAAAGAACAAAGTGAACAAAAATGAATACTACTGCGGCGCAGTATCACTTTTTGGGTTTTTTTTTTGTAAAGAAGCCTGTAATCAAGTGACTTTTTTTCTCAACCTCCTGTTTTGGTCCGCAGCTCGTTTTTGCGAAGACGGGTCTATACGTACGGTTGAAACGCCTTCCACCATGGCCTGTGCTAGAATTACTTCTGACTTCACTACCTTAATCACCTGAGTGTATTTAGGCTCACCTACAGCCGTTTTCTTAGTAAACAACTGGTTCCAATACTCCTCAATTCTGTACTCTGTACTCAAGGTCAGCACCTAGCATTTTAACAAGTTCCATTCGTCAATAAGAAGATCATAGTTGACCTGAATCTACTGAAGTAACTTGGCGATTTTCACAATATACTTGGAGCTTTCACTGGATGCAACGGCTGGTGGGTTGAGGCATTGGCAATATTTTATAAACGAGTTCTGCAAACCAGACTTTTGACGTAAAACTACGTCTTCGTTATCTATACTGGGGTACAATTCATTAAAAATCGCATTGCGACCGTCACGAAAAGTGGTCAGGTTTTGAGTATCTCAGTCATTTCTCAAAAGATTTTCAAAAAATTTACACCAAGCGATAGGAAGTATTTCTACGCATTAATTTCAATACAGAACATTGTTGATTTCGGGCCACATACTTTCATAAATGTTAAACCTTGCCTTAAAAAATATATTAACTCCTTCAGGCCAAAGTGGTCATATATGACCCCAAAAGGATAATGGCTGTATACAATCACACAGACTGAATAAAAGTGTACATTGTCTTCGGCAAAATTATTTTCCATCACTTTTTCTATCTGGAAAATATAAAAAAAAACATATGAGTTTAAGGCCAATTGACGACCTGAATATAAAGAAGTTCAGGAAGAAAAAAAATAAATGCCTTATCAATAGTGTACACCGTTGTTTTAGAATATTGTACGTATGCATAAGTATTCTTAAATTCTCGTTGATAAACGTTAAATATTTTTGTATCTTTCTGGGAAGTTATCCAAAATGTACTTGAGTTCAAAACTTCATATCTACAGTTGTAACAGTAGCTTTTAGGGCTATATCAGGTTACGATACGTGTTCAAACATATTGTATGAACCTTTCGGAAAGGTCAATAGTCTTTATTTGACAACTTTATGATGTTCTAGGTCATCCAAACTGTCCTTGAGTTCAGAACTTAAAATCTACAGAAGTAACTAAAGCTCTTTGGGCTAACACAAAGTTACGCTACGTATTCAACCATATTCAGTGAATATTTTCGAACGTAAGAAAACACTATGACATAAACGGAGATGATCTAGGTCATCCCAACTTGTCCTTGAGTTTAGAACATAAGATCTACAGTAACAGTAGGTGTTTGGAGTGTGCAAAGGTACGATATGTATTTAACCATATTGATTGAATAGTGTTGAAGGCTAACATACATAATGTGACAATCTTGGGATATTCTAGGTACTCCAAGCTGTCCTTAAGTCCAAAACATAAGATATACATTTATAACAGTAGTTCTTTGAGCTATCTATGGTGACCATATGTATTCAAAGACATCTAAATGAATCTTTTGGAAGGTCAACAGTCATTATTTTATAACTTTGAGATCCTCTAGGTATTCCAAACAAACCTGAGTTCAGAACTTGAAATTTGCGGTAGTAACAGTACGTTTTTGGGCTATTCAAAGTTACGTCACGTATTCCAGTATATTCAGTGAATATTTTCGAACGTAAAAATACACAAGAAGATAATCTTGGGATGGTCTAGGTCATCCAAACTGTCTTGGTGTTCAGAACTTAAGATTCACAGTTGTAACAGTAAATTTAAAGCAATACTAAGTTACAATAAATATTCAAACATATTCAATTAACATTCTAAAAGTCAAAAAATAATATAAAGCAATATGACATGTTCCAGGTCATCCAAACTATCCTTGATATCAGAACAAAGGACCTACAGTGGTAACAAAAGCTTTCTGGGCTATGCAAAGCTACGATGTGTAATGAAACATATTTTGGAAGAACAACAGACATTATGAGATAATGTTCGGATTTGGTTGGATATCCAAACTTTCCTGGAATTCAAAACTTACAATCTACAGCTGTGGATTTTAAGTTTTGAATTGTAGCTTAAAATCTACAGCTTTTTGGACTAAACAAAGTAGCAATGTGTATTTGACCTAACTAATTGAGTCTTTTGAAAAGTCAACCGATATAGTGAAATATCTTGGGATGTTCTAGGCCATCAGAACTACCCTTGAGTTTATAATTTAGGATCTAGAGTCGTAAAGTTTGCTTTATAATCTATGAAAGGTGACGAAATGCATTCAAACACATTCAGTGAAGTGTAAGTTCACCAGTCATTATCAGATTATCTCGGGATGTTCAGGTTCAATCAAACTGACCTTGAGTTCAGAACTTAAGATATACGGTAGTAACCGTAGCCTTTTGGGCTATAAAAAGCTACGATAAATATTCAAACAAATTCAATGAATATTCTGAAACGTCCACAAACATCAAGGATAACCTTGTTAGTTTCAGGTCATTCAAACTGTCCTTCAAAACCTTAGATCTACAATTGTTACAATAGCTTTATGGGCTACATACCCAAGTAACATTGCTAACACCATCCTGCTTTATTAAGTTTTATTAAAATTTTATGAAAGCCACTTGAAATCAATTTGGTTTTATTATGGCACCAATTGGTGCCAATAGGTTTCATATTTTAGTCAGGTTTATGAGAACCTACAAAGCTTGTTTACAACAATCTTAAAACCTTGTTTCTCAAAATCCTTTTATTTCTATCAAAGGTTTTATTTCGACTTTATGAACTCGTAAAATGCTGTATTGAAATGCCGTTTTAGGACTCATTGATTTTATCTTATTATGGCCAGTTGAAAAAGCATTTTAAAACCATTTTGCCTCCAGTAAATGTATTCAACGGCAAATTTGCATTGAAGGAAGTCACCATAAGACCAAATAGTTTTATAATAGTCATTGCGAAGAAAAATTGGCTTTATGGCAAAACTGTGGCTTTTTTTCCAATCGCCATATTGAAATATAAGAAAGAATTGAAATGTGGAACAATAAATGCATCTAATTTTCAATGGTAGGCAAATAAACTGTAGATCGGAGACGAATTTCGTTATTCTTTTACATAATCTCATCCAATTCTAAGCACTTCTCAGGAGATTCATGATTAATTTATCGAATATATTTGTTTTTATTTGATTTATGTTGTTGTAAATTCGCATAATTTCCGAGGCGCATTAATTTTCGGCTCTTATCGTGCCAATATTCACCATAAAAATAATTGCGCATTTAATTTGGAGCATAATACGCTGTAGAAAACACAATTTGTTTGAGATATTTTGCTATCAAACGAAATTTCCCGCAACACTTTACCTTTTTTTTTACTGCTAAATTAATCAGAAGAGCAGAGAATCGAACAAAGCAGAACAACAAAAACCAACCTCGATTTCACTGTAAAGTTTGACAGCTGTGGATATTTGGCCACATTCTGGTTTTAATGGCAGTCAAAAGGTTTTATGGAGGTTCTCAAGTGGTCATAACATCTTTCACTAGAACATTTTCAAAATCTTTATGTTCTTATAAAGGTTTTATTAACTTGTTTTCACAACCGTCTATAAAGTGGGCCATTTTGTACAAATTTCGGCTTTAAAGAAGCATAGAGGAGGTGTTGGTAGACAAAACAGTTTTGAATGTAGTTTAATCAACAAAGTCGGGGTAGTGCTATACGGCTGGAATAAAACTAAAATTGTTACTTGGGATTGCTCCTCCCAATAATTTTTGGGGGAGGGGGAGGGTCAAAAATAAAACAAGAAACATTCGTTTTAACAGAAGTCAATCAAAGTCAGAAAAAAATCAAATAATTGATGAATTATGATTTTTTTTTTTTTGAATCTACTGTATCATAAACTAAGAATATTTGTCTCAGAAATTTCATTAAAAAAATATAAAATTTCAATATACGAGTTTTAATGGAACTTTGAAATTATAACGCTTTTATAAACTGGTCGAATTGCACTGTATCCCGATTTCACTTATGATCGAATTGAGTTCACTTGATTGTCGGGATACGAGCAATCAAATCTAGATTCAGAATTACTAAGCGAGTAACCGAAAATAAGTCCTTTATCTGATTTACAATTCTTCCCCACTTTTCTCGACAATTTGGATACCAAACGAGTAGTCCGCTTTTGAAAATACTGAATCTAAAAAAAAAAATTTGGAAAAAAGTGAGTGTAAATCAAAAAATGACTTGATTCTTTTGATAAACATATTGCATATTGAATCAACGTTTTAAGTGTTTTTTGGTGTATATTTTGCGACTTGTATATAGTGTAACCAGAACGCTTGGTTGACTATTGAAGAATAGGTATAGGTGTTTTTTTAAACTTTTTACAATCGGCGGTGCGAAAATAGTGACTTTAGTGACCATTTTCCTGAAAATAGTGACTTTAGTGACTTTTGGATGCAAATAGTGACTTTTTAGTGACTAGACTCAAAATAGTGACCAAGTCACTAAAAAGTGACCTGCTACCAGCCCTGCATACGCGAATGCCCGCACCTTGGCCTTAACCCCGGCCATAAGATTCTGCACAACCTGTGAATCAACCGTTTTTTGCATGTAAACCCATACTTTCTTCAGTTCCTCGACTGTCTTCACTACCTTAGGTCGTTTAAGAAGGTGCTGCTTCATAATCGCCCAGTACTTCTCGATGGGGCGGAGCTCCGGAGTGTTGGGAGGGTTGAACATTTTCGGCACGAAATTGACCTTATTGTCCGCATACCACTTCAGCACATCCTTGGAGTAGTGGCATGAGGCCAAATCCGGCCAGAAGATTGTTGGGACGTTGTGGGCCTTCAGGAGAGGAAGCAGCCGCTTCTGGAGGCACTCTTTTATGTACACCTGTCCGTTCATCGTGTCCTGGGTCAGGAATTTCTTCGCAAATTTGGACATCTTCTGAGTGCGGACATGCTCCGGAACGCTGAACTTATCCTTGGCCGTGAAAAACAGGTTGCCGGGGATCTGTTTGAAGTCGGCCTTCACATATGTTTCGTCGTCCATGATGCAGCATTCAACTTTCGTCAGCATGTTGAGGTACAACTTCCTGGCACGGGTTTTGGCGGACTTGTTCTGCTTCTCGTCGCGATTAGGGGCCTTTTGTACCTTGAACGTTCGAAGCCCAGCCTTAGTTTTGGCCTTCTGGACAAAACTTCGGCTTAGGTGCAGCTTCTTAGCCACATCCCGAACGGAGACGTTCGGATTTCGGTTGAAGGCCCCAACTACGCGGTTGTGATTTTTGGTGTTGTACGGAATACTTTTTCCTTCACTTCTGGGCTTCCGATCGGTGGTCAACCGTTCCTCGAACCGCTTAATCACTCGCGACACCGTGGAATTCGCGATTCCCAACGTTTTAGCGATGGAACGATGCGAGAGATCCTTGTTCTCGTGATGAATGCGCAAGATTTTATCACGCACGAGCTGTTCTTTCGACTCCATTTCCGCGAGTTTTGATCACAGGCAGGATGTAAATAATGCACTATGAACTAAATCCACCCAAATTTTCATTAAATTCTACCCAACGGTTAAAAAGTTAGAGCAATTTCATAGTGTGGCAATTTCATCGTGGACACCCTTTACATTGATTCCTACGCGTTCAATTGAGATGTTTTCCTAACGTTTTTTACTAGTTTAGTTGATTGTGTCCGTTGTGAAATATGAAGAACAGTTCAGAAGCGTTACTCTTCAAGTCACAGGAGTGTGGCAGGCTTGCCACACCAAAACCATTTTCCCCAAATTTTTCGGTTTGAATGAATATCATCAGGCACATCTGTTCTCTGCTCAGCGCTGAAAAATTGCAGCCCTGGAAGTGTACTGGTGTCCATCAAAATGCATCCATAAGTAACCACAAGCATTATGTTATTGCACTTATTCAAACCAAAATCAACATCATTTATGCGGGATCGCATCAATTCAACAGTTGTCAAGTAATGAAGCGTTAGATTAGCTTTAAGAATATAGTGATGCATTACCAATACAATAATGCCACTTTAGCCATGTCTCTGCCTTAAAAAAAAGATATAGCATTAGTTCGATCTTAGTGGGGCCCTTTTCAGCTTTAATCCAACTTCAATGATGCACTAGACGTAATGCATATGCCCTATATATGCATGATATTATAGCCTCGTGGTTACTTGCACACTTAGAATTATTTGCCGAGTCTCGGCTTTCTGAAACCGAGATCGTCACAACTGACCTCTCGGTTTCGATCTCGGCTTTTTTATGTTAACAGATAATCTCGGTTTGGGTAAAACTGAAAACTCATATAGTTAGCTGAGAATCTCGGCATGAGCAAACTGATATATCGGTTAAAATTCGAAACAAACAGAAATAAGGTTAACCGAGATTTGGGTTAAATTTTGTGAAAATATTCGAAATTCTGAATAAGATTTTCATCGAAATATTAAATGTTTCATACCTATATGCAATACCCTACAGAGATGGTGTTTGCGTCGAATCCGGCTGGTACAAGAAGGCTTCACGCGTTTGAAGCATTTTTTCGACAGGAACAGGAATACTAACAGCCAATATGCTCAAAAAATTGGTTTGTTTGGAAAGTGTTGAAACTTCAGAGAACAGGATCGTGTACATGGAACTAATTTAAAAAATTAACAGTTTCAGGTGGAGGCCCCACCCGCGGTATCATGATCATCCAGAAAGGTCTTTGTGTTCCCTTTGAAATATTTACCAAGCATTTGACCGAGGGTTTCGCAAAGCCTGATCATTTCTGCGATTTTGGTTTGCGGTAGTGACACAACCGTCGTCAACCGGCAAATTCCCAGTGAAACGCTTCGAAATCTTTTAATTTCGTCAAGAGAGACAGTTTCTTTTTTCATCTGTTCCACAACTGGAGCTGGCAATTCAGCAGGGTAAACAGATTCATCAGCATCGAATTTTAACTTTTTGAGTACCGGCGCCTCCGTATGAAGGTCTATACTGTCCAATACCGGCGAAAGTGGATTAGGGTGTCGCTGAACAATGTGCCTTTCAGTGATTTGAAATGGCTGTACCTTGATCGGCATTTTGGAATCGTACAGCCGTAAAACACTCTATCCGGATCAAAATGTTGATTCCGGATGTTTTTCTCCCGCTGCCAGCTCACCGCTGGGTCGTCTGCGTCTTATTGAATGACTTTTCCAGACGGGACACGGTCGAATTGTCAATTCCCATCTGTTTCGGGATCCACCTGTGGGACTGGCCTGGATTTTCCACGACTGCGCCCATAATGTTTTGTCGAAGCACTTCTTGCCTGGAAGGAGCTGGGAGGCCACAAAGTTTTGTCCAGAAAGTCGGTTAAATTGTCCCGACACCAGGCTTGAACCACATTTGCCGTATGGGCTGGTGCACCGTCCTGCTGGAACACGTAGTGCTCATCGCCGTAGAGGCTTCGGAGACTGGGGGCAACAACCTTTTCCAAAACCTCAGTTTTGTAGTACGCCGCGTTGATTTTGACGTTTTTTTCAATAAACACCAAGGGTAGCTTACCACGTTTGCATACTGCCCCCCAAACCATCACCGACGCGGCACTTTGGAACCGAGGGATGTTTATATTGGATTCAGGAATGCTGTCCCTCGATGGCGCCCACACCCGGTCATTTTGCACATTGTGCGGCTGCTGCAGCACGAACAGTTTCTCGTCCGAAAAACAAACTCCTGACCAGCGTGCCGAGAGAGGATCCTCTTAGCTCGATCCAACCGCTTTTTGCTGGTAGCCTCCGAAACGCCATGGACCTTACGTTTTTTGTAAGGCCTGAAACCAAGGTCCTTGGTGAGTATGGTGTGAGCGGTTCCAATGGAAACGTTGAGATCTGCAGCCGTTTTCGGATTGAGCGGTTCTTTTTGCGCCGAATTCGCTCCCTCACGATCTTGATGACCCGTGGCGTCCTCGCTGAACGCGGCCGACCGGATCTCGCACGGTCATT